>WSYH01000339.1:78827-228159 GCA_036426205.1 Ascaphus truei
CCCCCCCCCCCACAACACATACAGTACAATAATGTGCCAAATAACTATTATCCAGATAGGGATAATAGATTATCTGCCCATTATAAAACACATTAAGTACATAATAAAATAACTAAAGTTCTACTGACCTCATCAATAAGAAGCCCCCTCGCCAGCAAAATCCGGGTCCTCCGTTGCCAACAAAATACATAGCCAATACATTGCAATTAAATTCTGAGATCAATTAACCCCTTAATCACCTTATCGGATAATAACCGCAAAGGTAACTAAGAGGTTAAGCCTCCCTGGCCCGATACCCACCCTTCACTCATTCATTTATACAGTGGCTTCATCATGCAACTATATACTGTATATATATATACACATGATGAACCAATATACAAATAAATGTGTAAGGGTTAACAAAAACATGCTCTAATAAAAATACAATTTCTCCATATCAGCCACAGTCAAATAAAATTCTATTTCCGTAACAAATCAAATCTCATCTTCCAATCTAAAGCATCAAATGCCAATCAAAACATTGAATTTACATTGTATACATGATGCATACAATCTAAGCACCATGTACACTCTGTAAATCAATATTAACAATAAAATATTCCAAACAAAATACCATTAAATCCAAACAAGTATACTATTTAAACCAAGAAAGTCACCATAAATCAATTAGCATTCATTAATCACATCCAAAAACAATTTAAATACCATCCATACCAATTACACAATTTACTATTTCAATCGTTAAACAGAACAAGTTACCATCAGACAAAATATAAGTACCAAAAAGAATTTAATATAGAAAAGCAAGCCTCACCATGACCTAAAGTACACCATACAAGACCAAAAATTACATCTATCTAATTAGAAAATACATTACACACACATTTATGCATAGCAGCATAGCCAAAATCTGCAAAACAAGCTTTTCAAACAAAGTAATTTCTTACCCTCTATGTATATATCGATCTAGACATACATACATATATACATACATACATACATACATACATACATACATACATACATACATACATACATACATACATACATACATACATACAGTGGCAAGAAATGATCTTTGAAAAAAAATCACATGTAAAAACATCATAAAAACATGTACAAGTTAAAAAAAAATACATTTCTTTTGTTCACTTACCATTACTTGACCCACTCACCGACTCCTGTTGAACAGCTTACTCTCGAACCAATCCAAGCACAGGAACCCATAAAATAATAAATCATAAAATAATAAAATTTAACAATCCAGGGGTCTTCTATTTGTAATCCATCTTCATCTGTATTCTTCTTTCTTGTATCTTCCGGGGTCTTCTTCTCTTCTTCGACCACGCCCTGGCCTTCTTTCTTCTGTAGGAGGTCCTTCCTCCTCGGCGTCTGCCTTCAAAATGAGACGCCATAGGCTTTTATAGGCCTATGACTTCACATTGTCGTCATATGGTTCCCACGGCCCTGATTGGGCCGTGTAAACCATGTGATTTTGGGGGAAAAAATTAATTTTGATGATGTAATTTAAAGGCAATGATGCCAGCCAATCAGAATGGCTGTGCTTCAATTGCCTTTAAGATGACGTCATGAAAAGAAAGATGGCTGGCCTCACATGGTACGGTAGCCAATCAGAGCGTGGGAAATACATCCCTACTCTGATTAGCTCTAGTAGACCATGTGACAGAGGCTTTGGGGAGAACGGATGTGACGTCATTGAAAGCCTGTCACATGGTACTAGAGCCAATCAGAGTAGGGATGTATTTCCCACGCTCTGATTGGCTACCATACCATGTGAGGCCAGCCCTCTTTCTTTTCATGACATCATCTTGATCTTTTATTGATGATGGGGGGGCACAGGGGGGGGTTATGTATTTAATAAATATAATGATGTTTATTGTGGGGCTGTGTATTGTTTTTATTGTGGGTACTGGGGGTGGGGGAAGGGGGTATTGGCCCCAAGGGTATGTGGGTAGGCCTCCTGGCTGGGTAGTGGTGAGGGTGGTTAGGCCTCACGGGGTGGGGGGGGTAGTGGGGGAGGGTATGTAGGCCTCCCGAGTGGTGGGTGAGGGTGGGTTAACCCCTTAATGACTGTAATGATTAAGGGGTTAGGGGACATTACTGTACATTGGCTGTTTTTATTCTTGTTCATGTTTTGGAGCATCGGGGGGGGGGGCATGGACGGTGATGAAGATGAGGATGGCCTTCATCGTGGCAGACGGACAAGGTTAGTGCAATATGTATTTATTTTATTTATTGTTCTTAATGTATTTAAAATGGGCACATTCACTATTATCCATTTGTGGATAATAGTAATTGTGCCCATTACTATACTGTATGTGTTAGTGGGGGGTTATTTATTTATAAGTATGTATGTGTTTTGACATTAATTGGGGGGGGCACAGAATTGGTACTGCAGGCCTGCTGGTAACACCCAAGGGCCCCCGCCAGCCAATAGTATCATTGATGTGCATATATTTGTATGTTAGGGGGGTATAGTGGTTGTTGTGTGTAATGTATATATATCATGTTTATATCTCATTATTTATTCTATAATAAAATATTCTATTATCATTTTTATTTATATTACTATTTATTTAATTAATTTAGTGTGGGGGCGTTGTTGTGTGGGGGGGGGTGTGTTTTTTTATTGTTGGTACGTTGCGGGTGGGTGAAGGGTATAGTCCCCAACGTGGTTGTTTTAGGGCTTGCGGGTGGGTAGCGGGAGGGCTTAACCCTACGGTTATGAAGGGGTTAAGTGCACCCGCAACCCCCCCGCAAGCCCTAAACAACCACCAAGGGCCAAATACCCCCTTCACTCACCCCCGCTACCCACAATAAACCTGGCATGGCGAGTTAACCCCTTCATTGCCTTAGCGGTTTGCCGCTAAGGTAATGAAGTGGGCTTTACATGCATTTTTCCTGCCTCGGATGCATGCTGGGGGCCTCCGGTGCTGCTATTAGCGGGTATCAGCTCTGGAAACCCCCGGAATCAATCCCAGCCAGGAAAAAGCCTGATTTTTTATAAGTATCGATCTTTCCGATGCTTATACACCACCAACCCGCCAACTTTAAGATGGTGGGACGGATTGCCGATAAATTCTCTTTTCGGCA
The DNA here is from genome assembly GCA_036426205.1 of Ascaphus truei. Lineage (NCBI taxonomy): Eukaryota > Metazoa > Chordata > Amphibia > Anura > Ascaphidae > Ascaphus > Ascaphus truei. The sequence continues at coordinate 81,945 of WSYH01000339.1, forward strand.
GTGCCAATCAGCAGCGAAAAGATGATCGGGGCTACCTGAATTCAGCCGAGTTCAAAAAGTGCCAATAAGTGGCTTATCTTTACCCGCCTGCCAATAATTTTTTATCGGGAAGAAAAATTGCCGATTTTGGCCACTTATCGACGCTTACTGAATCGCAAAGGCTTTTTGTGGCAAGAAAATGGCGATAAAACGCTTTTCGGCACTTTGTGCATGAGGCCCTTAATGCTTACAACCCCTCTTTTGCAAGTCCTAGCACTTCTGTACCTACACACGCAACCCCTGCTAGTTTAAACCCACACACCATATATATTTGTGTCAAAAGGAATGCTTTGTAAATTGCAATTGGTAAATAATTTTTTGGAGGTTGTGACCTCTCCTTTAGGGTTTTAAGCTGACTCATCCCACTTTTAAATGTCATATCTTATTGTACACCTATGAATGACAAATCTATTCAGGCAGTTCTTCCTCCATTATACAGATACAGTGGCGAGGAAAAGTTTGTGAATCCCAATGAGGATAATTACAGAGATTCCACAGTTTTTCCACGATAACCTTCTTGACTAAAAACCAGTCATTTCTTAAATATCCAAGAGGATTTATATTAACTAATTCCATGTCTTTTGAAACAAAATGATGTATGATGTATGAATTAGACAAACAATTAGTAATTAAGAGTCAGGATATGTGCAAAAATAAGGGAACCCTGGTTTTATCAGATACCTTAAAGGGGATAATTAGAATCAGGTGTTTAAATAATTAGGTAGATATTCAGATGTGAGATTGGGAGGCCCCACCATATATAATGATCAGAAACTTTGTGAGTTTTGTCTTCACCGTACAGATGTGTGGAAATACATCATGCCACGATCAAAATACATCTCTGAGGACCTCAGAAAAGCAGCTCATCTTTCTGGAAAGGGTTACAAAACCATTTCTAAGGATTTGGGGTTTAACCAATCCACTCAGACATATAGTCTTCAAATGGAGAAAGTTCAAGACCACAGTCACTTTACCCAGGAGTAGGCGTCCTGCCAAAATATCTCCAAAAACAAACACGTGAATCATCCAGGAAATTGCCCCCAAAAATAGAGTAACATCCAAGGGTCTACAAGCCACATTTGCGTTGGCTAATGTGAGTTTTCAGAGACTGAACAAGAATGGTGTTTATGGAAGGATACCCAGTAGGAAACCACTGCTCTATAAAAAGAAAATTGATGGCTGTCCAAAGTTCGCCAAATTGCACATACAGATGGAGTATAATTTACTTTAAATTTGGGCACAAGGAAATTACAGTTGAAGGGAGCCTGACTGCAGCCCGATCTCAGCTTCCTCACACCCAAAACCCCAGTAGACTAATTTCCCATAAGAATTCACAACGCGTAAGTCCCTTCTTCTGAATGGTACTCCCGCTGTGTTAATCCTACCAGCCTGCACTGGTTTAGAAGAGCTGCGCTAAGAGAGCAGAGAAAAGCGGTCTCTCTCTGTATCTCCCTGCACAGCTCTTACAGGCGATCACGCTGTTTTTTTAATAATTTTTAGTACGTGGATTGAAGTGGGGGTCTCTGGACCTGAACAGCATTAATCTCAGGTCCAGGGACCCCCTGATACATGAGATTGAGGCCCCTGTTTTGGGTGCTGCTATCTCCTGCAAGTTTAAATGGCCCTCGTCACGTAACCGGGTGGGTAGCAGGCGAGGTTTACACCTTAATTACCTTAGCGGTAGTAATCGCTAAGGTAATTAAGGGATTGACCGCTCCTGCTATCCACCCATGAGGCCTAACCACCCACCCTGGGGCAACAACTGTACATCCTTCACTCACCCCATTAAAACAGCAGTAACCCCTTCGTTACCTTAGCAGTAGTCACCACTTAGGTAATTAAGGGGTTACTGGCATTTTAATGGTCTGGCATCAGCTCTTTCTAGAATATTGGTGAGAATGAAGAGGAGGAGGGAATGACCTTTATCATGGCAGGGGTAAGTAAAACATTTATTAATGTAATTTGTAGTTTATTGTACTGTATATTTGAATTGGCAAAAGCGCTATTTGCCATAGTTGGCTAATAGGGCTATTGAACATTTCTGTATGTGGTGTTGGAGGTAGAAGGGGTGGGTGAAGTGGGTACATTCACTCGGGTGGGTGGTTAGGCCTCCCGGAGGGTAGCAAGAGGGGTTAACACGTAATTACCTTTGCAGTAGTAACCACTAAAGTAATTAAAGGGTTAACCCCTCCCACAACCCAACCGGGATGCCTAACTACCATCACCGGGGCAACTACTACCTTCACCCACCCCCTCTACCACAACAAACCGGATACTAATGTTTAACCCCTTCATTACCTTAGTGGTTAGCCACTATGGTAATGAAGATCTGCTTTTTTTATTTTTTAGTACATAGTATTAAAGCAGGGGGGTCTCTGGACTGAAGTGCATTACTTTCAGGTCCGGGGACCCCATGTATCCTGAGGTAAAGTCCCCTATATGGGGTGCCAGAATCTCCTGCAAGTTTAAGTGTCCTATCCACTTGATGCCTGAACAACGGAAGAAGGAGTCCTTTCAGCTGAAATTAATGCTGTTCAGCTCCGGAGACCTCCTGCTTCAATCCTGTGTACTTAAAATTATAATTAAAACACACCTGTAAGAGCTGTGTAGGGAGAAAGAGGGACCGCTAGGATAAACGCAGTGGGAGTCCCATTCGGAAGCAGGGACCCCTGCTGTGTTAATCCTTATGGAAAATTCCCCCTCTGCTGCACTTGGCCCCGATCACAGGAGAACCTGGGCAAAGATCCACCCATTCCCAGTGACGCACAGGGTGCAGGTGAATCGTGGCCCATCTGTTAGGGATCCATAAAACTTCTGGAAGAATGTTCTCTGGACAGATGAGTTAAAGGTAGAACTTTTTGGCCTCAATGAGAAACGTTATGTCTGGTGAAAATCAAATACTGCGTTCGAACAGAAGAGCCTGATTCCATCTGTCAACCATGGTGGTGAGAGTGTGATGGTGTAAGGAATCCGCTCCGCGGTTTACTGGTTGCCTTACCTTGCAGACCGGTGCAGTTCTGGAACAGCTCTCCTGATGTTTGCTGCAGCCTGGATTCACTCACCAAAGCAATACACACTCCCTCTAGTATCTACTGCAGCTGTGCAGCCTATCACTGCAACCTAGAATTGCATTCACACATTGGAGCAGTACCTTCACACCACCGCCGGGGATTGGCCCGCTGGCCTTTAAGTACTGCTTTCCCACAATGCTCCCTGCCGAGCATAGTCCTTACCGGATGTCACAACCTGTTCTGCCACAAGCTCCCGCTTGTTCTCCCGTGCTGAAGCGGAGGTTCCGCCCTGCATCCTTCAGCTTCCTTCAAGCTTCCGCTTGTTCTCCTGTGCTGAAGCGGATCAGCCTGCGCGGTCTAAGGTCGGTGCTTTTACAACCCCACCTCAACCTCGCGGTCCGACCCTGGTTTGTGGCGAGCACAACCGTGACAGTATGCTCGGCCTCACAAACTCGGACCGCGCTGAGGTGTGGGTTGGTAAGTTTTTTCCTAAAAACCTGTCCCGGTCTGTAGACCAGTCCCAGTTTGAGAATGATTATTTGTGCGATATAATACCCCTGATGGAAGATCCGTTTATGTCAGAGGGCTTAACTCCCTTGCAAAAGAAATGCCGTAATGATCTGGTTTGTAAGGCTTTCTGCCTCAGAGACTTAAAACAGTATCTGGCCAGTGTTCTGGCCAGTGAAAACAGTGTTTTCTCCCCTGATTCCCCTTTAACTGGGGATAAGGTGAGTCCTGTGGAACTGGTCAACGCCTGTAGTACACTCAATGCCCTGGCTTTATCATTGGACATTCCTGTAGTACTCCTGGACCCTTCCGTCATGGTGGCTCTCGCTCACGACACGCTGCATGTACTTTCTTTGGCATTGGACGGTTACTTGTTAAAACAGGATCGCCCCCTGGCCGCTAACGCCATCCTCTGGCGGTTTTCCTCTGCTGCCAGTCCTGTCGCTAAACCGGGGGACGTATCTCCCTCTCCGGGGGATGACCAAACGGACCCATTAACAATATCTCCTAACGTAGTAACTACCACAGTCCCTAGCTCTGATTGTGTGCCCGGGTTCCCTGACACTAATGATATGTCTACGTTAACCCCTGCCGATCAGTCCTGTGAGGTTCCCCTGGAGAATACATATGTTTCTCTACCCAACACTAAGGTTCTAGTATCAGAGAATAAGTTCCTTAGTTCTCCTATCTCTAGCTCAGAAGCCCTTTCTCTAGGTTTTGTGGGTTTTCCAGCTTTAACCCCTGCCGATCAGTCCTGTGAGGTTCCCCTGGAGAATACATATGTTTCACTAATCAACACTAAGGTTCTACTATCAGAGAATAAGTCCCTTAGTTCCCCTATTTCTAACTCTGAATCTGTCACTCCAGGTCTTGAGGGTTTTCCAGCTTTAATCACTGCTAGGCAGTCCTGTGCGCTTTCCCCGTCAGAGAAAGAATCCCTAAGTTCTGTTCCCAGGGTCATTTCTGTATTAACCCCTGTGGGGCAGCTCTCTGAGTTTCCTTTGGTAAATCCCTGTTCTCTGTCAGCCATGGTCACGCCCCTAGCTCCAGAGGAGAGATTCCTGGTCTCTCCTAATACAGAGAGAAGATTACCTATGTTTTACTCTCAGGCATTGTCTGCATTAACCCCTGTAAATTCTTGCTGCCTCCAAGTTAATGCCTTCGTTTTAGCCTCAGAGAATGAGTCCACAAGTCAGACAGCAGAGGTTGCATTGAGGGATTCCCATAACCGTACGGAGTCCTTAGATATTCTTTGCTATAAATCCCCTCCTTCAGCTCAAGTTTCCGCAGTTTCGCCTCCAGAGACTTCGGCTAAAGTTCTGGTTCCTGATAAATGTATTCAGGAGTCAGGTTTTTCCCTAAGCTTGGTCGCAGAGTTCCTTCTCCCGGGTATTTCACTGAACCAGCCTGTCGCCCACATAGCGGTGATCCCTGCTTCAGCGCGTAGTTCCCACATTATGGAGTCTGCAGTAATTTCTGGTTTCCCAGACATTCCTTACCAAATACCTACTTCAGAGACCAGTACAGTTATGATTAATCCCCGTGTACTGTCTAAGTTCTCCTCCTCTTTAAGCTTAGGGTTAAAAGCATACAGTAGTCTGTATGTCCCTCCTGGGGTTCATATTGTGTTCCCAGGAATGTTTGCTTATGCACGTTTTTCTCCCAAAAGTGACGCTTTTTCATATAGATTAGTAAAAAGCCTGCACACTGTTTCCCTTTTCGCTGAATTGTGTCTTACTAGTTTTGAGACTCTGAGAGGTAATTATTCTTCTTCTGATTCTGAAGCTCTTCCTACAATGAGTATCCTGACTGGGGGTCCCCCTGATTTCCCTGTCCAGGCTAATTCTCCAGGGATCAGCATATCTGTGGTCACTCCCTTAGTACTGTCTGAGGTCACCATGCATATATTACAAGTCCTGGGGTTTAAATCTGAGCTATTTAGCTGTCCTGCCTTTGCTGAAACCTAGTCCCTCAGTACTGTGTCTAAATATGCCACCAGCAAACATGGGGTTACTCTGGAAAGAAATTAAAGCTCCTGTCTTAAAGGGTATTTTTTCTCACATGTCCAGCAAATCTAGAACCTCAGTAATTGTTTCTAAGTCACTTATCAATACATCTGATTTTTTCTCTAATCAAACCCAGACACCCTCACTATCGGTTAGGAGTCCTGTGATCAGAGATTTTGCACTAGAAAACACACCTATTCATGTTTTTGTCAGGTTAGGTACCCCTGTGGTTAGGGCCATTGCAGTTTCGGAAAAGACTCCTTGTACTCCTAAGGTGCCTGTCATTAAGAGTTTTCATAGTTCATACTTGCTGCTTGTTGATTCTCAGGTCCCTGTCACTGAGGTACAGACTTCAGCTTCTGATGTTAGCTTCCCTCCCACCACTACCCTGGCTCTGCTTTTTTCTCAAGCTACTGATATGAAAATCCCAAGGTCTATTCCTGATTCACTGACAATACTATCTTCCAATGAAGATTTCCCAGTATTGGAGAGCCCTACTGTTGTTTGCTTCTCTGCTCCTGCTAAACCATGGTTTTGTCCCTCGGAATTTTCGGTTGCCCCTGTTATTTCCTCTCAGTTGGAAATACTCTGTACGTATCCCAAGATTTCGGTCCCTATGCCTGGTTTACTGCTTGCCTTGTCACCTTCCATACCAATACCGGGAGATGCTTCCAACCAGCCTATACCCTTACTAACCATTACCTGGGAGCCTTCTAGAGGAAAAATTCCTTGCAAATTCCAACATGCAGTGGTCAGCCAAGACTTTTTCTGTTACAAAGTTCCTCCTGGTGTATTCGATCAACTATCAGGGCCGCCTATCCTAGATTCCGGTTCCTTTATTAAAGACTGGGCTTTCAGTGGGGGTTCTTCTGCCGTTTCTGCTCTGGAACTCTCTGGTTCTTCACAGCCCTGGATTTCCAAGACATTTTGCGAGGCGAGCCATGTACCAAGGATGTTTCTTCCATCAATCTCATATCCTAGAACTGTACTCACCAAAGAACTGCTCGTTTACGGATGCTCTTTCCACCTAAAGAATTTTAGGAACAACTCAATGTCCCCAAGACCTATGGATGGTCCTGTCTGGCCGCAGTTCTCACCGGGGGGTGGGGGTACACTAAGGACTAACCACGAGTCTCTGGACCACGACTCTAACCCCAATCCTAGACGGTTCAGCAACAATTCCCGGTCCTCCAACTCTATGAGTGCTCATGTTCGCCCGGAGGTCTCACGTGAAGGGGGGGGTACTGTAAGGAATCCGCTCCGCGGTTTACTGGTTGCCTTACCTTGCAGACCGGTGCAGTTCTGGAACAGCTCTCCTGATGTTTGCTGCAGCCTGGATTCACTCACCAAAGCAATACACACTCCCTCTGGTATCTACTGCAGCTGTGCAGCCTATCACTGCAACCTAGAATTGCATTCACTCATTGGAGCAGTACCTTCACACCCCCGCCGGGGATTGGCCCGCTGGCCTTTAAGTACTGCTTTCCCACAATGCTCCCTGCCGAGCATAGTCCTTACCGGATGTCACAACCTGTTTTGCCACAAGCTCCCGCTTGTTCTCCCGTGCTGAAGCGGAGGTTCCGCCCTGCATCCTTCAGCTTCCTTCAAGCTTCCGCTTGTTCTCCTGTGCTGAAGCGGAGGTTCCGTCCTGCGTCCTTCAGCTTCCCTCAAGCTCCCGCTTGTTCTCCTGTGCTGTAGCGGAGGTTCCGTCCTGCGTCCTTCAGCTTCCTGTTCTCCTGTGCTGTAGCAGTGGTTTCGTCCCTGCGTCCTTCAGTCTCCTGGATTCCTGCACTGAAGCAGAGGTTTCGTCCCTGCGTCCTTCAGCCTCCTGGATTCCTGCACTGAAGCGGAGGTTTCCCTCTGTATCTTCAGCTTCCTGGTTCCTGGGGCCTACTCTTTCCCTAATCTAGAGAGGCCGTGTCCTGGTTCCTGCGCTGAAACAGAGGATTCCCCAGCACGCTCAGGACTCTTGCGCTGTGCACTGGTTTACCCGTGCAGCTAGGCGGTGTGTAATCTGGTCAGTCTTCCACCTCCTGTGACCAGTACCATGGGCCATGGTCGCCGCATGCGCAGAGGCCTCCCCCGCGCTCCTAAGCTGAAGCGGGGCTTTCCTGACTCCCTGTTGCCGAACTCCTGCGTGGACAATGTTTATTCTGACGTCTCCTGTCCTGACCCTGGCTTGTACAACGACGATGCTGTCTTCTCCAATCCTGATTCTGTTACATATGACTACGAACTGCGCAATCCGGATCAGCCTGCGCGGTCTAAGGTCGGTGCTTTTACAACCCCACCTCAGCCTCGCGGTCCGACCCTGGTTTGTGGCGAGCACAACCGTGACAGATGGTATGGGGCTGCTTTGCTGCCTCAGGACCTGGATGTATTTCCATCATTGACACAATCATGAATTCTGTATTGTATCAGAATATTCCAGAGGAGATTGTCAGGCCATCTTTCTGTGAGCTGAAGTGAAAGTGGGTCATGCAGCAAGACAATGATCCTAAACAAATAAGCATGGCTGCAGAAGAAAAAATTCTGCATTTTAGAATGGCCTAGTCAAAGTCCAGACCTAAACACCATTGAAATGTTGTGGCAGGACCTGAGGCGAGCTGTCCATGCAAGGAAGCCCTCAAATGTCACAGAGTTTAAGCAGTTCTGTAAGGAATAATGGGCCAAAATTCCTCAAAACCGATGTGGGAGACTGACCAGCAGTTACAGGAAATGCTTACAGTAGTTGAAGTCATCGCTGCTCAAGAGGGTGCAACCAGGTACTGAATCTAAAGGTTCACATCATTTTTACACATAGATATTCAATCTTGAATCATTTGTGGATAAATAAATGTGGAAAAAGTATCATGTGTTTGTTTGAGCGGGTTATCTATATCTATTATTAGGACTTAGAATAAAATCTAATCACAGTTTAGTTTTGAAATATATGAAAATCATAAGGGGCTCACAGACTTTTTCTCTCCACTGTGTTTAACTACTGTACAGTACATAATTTAACATATTGGATGTAGCACTGAGGCTTTCTGTCTTTTGTTATATATTATACAAGGTCACAATCCCAGTAGCACTCATTTTGACATAAATATATATGTGTGGTGGTTTGGGGCATTTAAGGGTTGTGCATGTTCCCTCCTTTCTCCATATTGGTCCCTCTTTTGTTTATTTTTTGACTCTGGAACAAAACATTGGGCTATCATGGTTGGTAAAGAATAATAAAACACACAGTTGCAGTTACTGTATATGTCCAGTGCTGGTAATATTACTCTTTTTGGCCTTTTCTCTTCTTAGCCATTAGGTTGAGGGGAGTTTCTGTATCTATTTGGTTTAAAAACTTGTTTGTGAATAAAGCTGTGGCAAATTTGACCTCTAACTTTGGCTTTGATCTTATGGGGTTATATTCTGGGGATTGCTCAATAGCTCCAAGGTCAAAACATTTTAACAACATTATTAATAAAGTTGCATCATTTTTTATTAACTATGTTTTTTTCCAAAAAAAATAATTCATATCTTCCTTTCCACTAATTAAAATGGGATTAGGGTCACCTCAACACAAAAATATAATCATATGACAGACAACAACTATAGTACTGAAAACATTTACACGGATAAATATATATTACCTTTGGTCCTAGTTGGGAAGCGGATTATTTTACTTAATTTTTTGCTTCCCTTCATTGTTTCTACCTCTATCTGTTCATTTCTGTTACCCTTGCTTTGATGAATTAACCAGCAGGAGTCAAAACACTGACATTTCTGATGCTTTTGCCATGCCTGTTTTAACTATTTTAACTAGTGGCAATAGTATCTCAACACTAATAGCATTGGAACACTACCGTTAAATAGGATTTAAAAAGATTATATTTGATTCTGTTTACTGGTTATTACATTTTGCACAGAAAGCAAGTTTGAACACCTTAGCTAATGAAACCTTATCATAATATATTGGTGTGCTGTACAGCACATTCAATCTTAATCGTACCCCATACAAATTGCTACATTTTCTTGATGTTCTCCAGCCTACTCTAACATTTAGGTAAGTGGTTTTCCTGTCTGAAAGCATATGTACAATTAATAAAAATAGAAATTGAAACTTAGATAATTCAGCAAGTGTCTTATCTTGATAGTAACTGCAGCTTTCATAAAATGTAGTGTTTAATATATAATTGAATGACTAAGTTCATTGACTATTAATTAAGTTTCTCTTCTTTTTGGCTTTCGACTAAATGATTATGATTGCATGGAGTGCTTATTTTCATTTGCATAATATCCTTTATTGGCCTCGATTATTCAAATTATATATACCATGTAAAACCTTGCATATTTATGTGACTGAGTTGTTTCTTCATAATGAGAAAGGGCTTTATAACTGGAGATTAAATTGCACTCAAATGAATAGAATCTTCAAATAACTTGAGCAACCATTTTATTACAAAGTGCTTTTATGTATTATATCTGTATATACTCTTATACTGGTACACAATGAGTAGATATACAAGTCAGATGTCTGGTCTTACCCCCTGCCCAACCTAGCATACTATATACCCAACACACATGCAACCTAACGATGTTAATACCACAACTGGAATCTGAACCTACTAATCTGGTGTACTGGTGGTAGAAACAGTAGTGAAGTGAATGACACTGCTGCTAACACACAAATGATGTGGAGAAGTGGTACTCTTATTTAAAGCATTCAACTGCAATTTTTTCAAATAAAATAATGCAATTATTTTTCATTTCTGAAATATTTGAAAAAAATATATACTCAATTAGTGTTGTTGTTTTTTCTGAAATCTGATGATTTTGAAACAATTTGAAAATGTAAACCAAAAATCTGTTTTATTTGCAAATTGGAATTTTGGCAGAAAACTTACCATTCTCTAGAATCAGCTTCTTTTTATTCTCCTCTGCTTTGTTTTTTTTTTTTTTTTTTTAAACTCTTGTCCCTTTGTTATTCACTACAGTACACTGTTGTGAGACGAAAAAAGCCTAACATTTTCCATATTCCACATATTTTTCTTCACATTCTTATAAAAATACATTCCTAAATATTAGCCAGGGACAGTGTATGTATGCATCTAGAGAAACTTACAGAATGCCACTACAGTCTTCTATAGAGATGGGCAATTATCTCTGAGTTTGGTTTTCAAACATATTTAAGATGCTTATATTCCTAAATAGTTTGCATATTTTGCAGTTTCAGCAAAAAATGCAACATTGGTATATTTTTCTCCCTAGAGTTTCTTTTGGGGAAGTCAAGAGGAGGGGATTCAGAGAGTGAGAAAGATCCCTACTCTAGCTGCACTCATGATCTGACTCTTTACCACTCTTGGCCTACTGTATCATGGTTGAACTGTTATCTTCTCCAACTCCAAAGGCCAGACCCCAGCTGGAACTTTTACCACATGAATTCAACTGCATCCCTTGCTTCTATTCAGAACCCTGCCCGTCTGCTATTCACAGCATTGTTTACTCTAATTTAATCCTTTTTGCCACCAATGGGCCTACAACCCAGTCTCGTTTAGGAGCTGGCAGCACTGCTGATGCTACTGCTCCTGTTGCTAGGCCTGGACATTGCCTTTTGCAGCTCATAGACCTTTCAATCCCATGCTAACGTACTTTCAATCCCATGCTAACGTACCTGCTATTGTGGTCTTGCTCAAGTCTGTCTCATCTCTACCTTCTATGCCTACTGTTTCACCAACAACTGATACACACCCTTCTTTTGGCATTGACCTTAAATTCCTGCACTGGGTATGCTCTCCATACACTCTGTTTTGTGCACTACTTGTGGACTTACCCCCCCTTTTACCCTCAATCTTTTCACTTGCTTTCCTCTTACTGTAACTCCATCTTCCATGCTAAAGTTCATGGGAGCTTTTTCTTTGTTTTGGAATTTATGTCTCCCTTAGCTAACTAACCTTACTGCTTCCTGACAACATTTGGCACTGTCATCCAAACTTCTAATGAATGGGTAATCTTTTAGCTGTCTTATAAAGTGTGTTGAGTTATAAAGAAAGCAATAAAAGATATTCAATGACATTGGAGAATATAAAAATGTATTGCTCAGTGTTTTAAATAATCTTACTGGCATTAAAAGCTTAGTAAAGATTTGAGGTTAAAAAAAATCATTAAATTCTACTTTTTGTTTCACATACATTAACATAAGCTCCTACAATACATTTTGCTAAGTGTGGCTCAAAGCCTATTTTGTCATGTTTTCGTAATGAATATGTATTACAAGTACCCAGTGACCTCGTAATTTGCTTTGGTGTGCCAGAATGTTGTCTGCTGATAATAAATCCCTTTCTTTGAAAGTGTAAAACGTATTTTTCGCTCTAAGATTGTAGTCTTACAGGAATACCATATATCGGTCATGGAGCATATGTGATCACATTTTATATGCTCACATACATTTGCCCATCTGTGCTTGTATTTATAAGCAATGCACTGTAGTTTGGATCTCATTTAGGAAAACTAGCTAAAGATAAAGAAGGCCAGATAGATTTTCGTATCTGAAGTCCCAAAAAACCATAAGGGGAGCACGTACAGGTTATATAAGTTGCATTGAATTTTTTTTACTTTGCGGTAAAAGAAAAAGACCACATTAGGTAAGATTTGTGCATGCAGAGGGCATATCAGCAAAGAAGAACATATCAGTAATCCAAGTTGAGTTATAGTATTCAAAAATGTGTTCTGTACAATACCACAATCAAAAACTATAAATCAGGTTGAGAAATGCCATCAGTATAATGGTAACAAGAATTCCCGACCTGTCTTTGTCCATACTGTATGGTTTTGTCAACACAATAGATGATCTTCAAAAAATGACCTAGACTAAACATCTTTTATAAAAATGATTATAGTGTTACGCCATATATCTATTACATCCCCAGGGAACCCTAAGATTGGACACTAAGCTACTGTAAGTAACACGCTAACATTGAGTCATATAGGATTTTGTAAAGTGAAAGTTAATGGTTCATACAACAAAACTCCCTAAGTCTACAGTAAAGCTTCCGTAGATTAATTGGGGCATTTTCATTAAACATTGAAATGTATGATACTGGGAAAGAGTTATGTGGGATGAAAATCTGCCATCTTCTAGTATTTAATGAGAACATACCTGTAATGGTATTGTAAAAAAACTCATGCACATGCATCTTTCATGTCAAAATACAGATGTAGCAGTCATTATTACTCCCACTGGCGCATTGCAGCAAGACATACTGTACACAATGTGTCTAGCAGGAGATGCGGCTATTGTTTTGAATTAGCCATGTACAAGAGGTGGGCATTGTGCGCCAGCGGTGCAACAATGTTTGCTACATCTATAAGGGCAAATGTTATGCTTACTAAATGCAGAGGTATAGATGTAGCAGGTAGGATTTTGAATGCAGTCGTGCAGTTTTGGGTGATTTTCGCATTTTCCACATAATAAATCTCAACTGTCTCTCTGCATTGAATGCATTTTTTATCTTATTTGTTTCTGTGATAGTTACACAATTTATGCAACGTTTTGCATAACTTCTATTCAGGAATAGCCTTACACTTAGGCTACGTTAACACTGTAAACTAAAATTCACAATAGGAAATCTGTATTCACTCGCACCTATACAACTTGTATATGGATTTCCTATGGCCAAATGGAAAATGTCCATAAATTGCATGGGAAGTGTACAAAAAACAAAAAAACTTTTCTTTTATCGCACTGGCCTTGTATTGCAGTAGACGCATTACTGCCTGCCACGGTATAGAATAACAGGCACTACATCTCGAGACAAATTTCAATTGTAAATAAAACAAGAGTTCAATTCAATAATGTAAAAATAATATGTACTGTAATAATGCGTATCTGATTTTTGTTTTAAGGTATACATCCTCTAGTTGTAAAATACGTAACTATATTCCTGGCAAGTGCAAAAAGACCCCTATAGTACCAGCACTCACTCAGGTGATATATAAAATGTGAAATGTTAAAACGTAACCTTTAATGGTTTATTCTAATTGATAAAAAAATAGCTGGACACAAAACACAGACGAACAACACTTATAACGACTGGTCAAAAAAACCAATGAAAAAGTATTAAACAGTACACTCCCAAACCAGATCTTGGTTGTTGGTAAGCCAAATGGACTATTAGCCTTAGGATATCTGATACCTTTATCCAATTAGAGTAGTGATGGGGAAGGTGAATCAGAAGCGTGGGTGCATATGTTAATCAGTGTGGTGTGTAATGATTATAAAATCGCACACCATACACCATGCTCTATAACCACATTACTTACAGGATCTAATGCTAGAATATATATTGGACGGTGTAACCAAACCAAACTGATTGATGGCAAAAGATCTTTGTACATATACACTATTTATACAAAGTGTAATTGGTACGGTATGTGACAAGAGAAGGTTGATTCAGACTACAATCTTGCCAAATTGATTGTGTTCTTAATACACTCAAGGAAAATGCCGTATGGGTCATAGATCAGGCCAATAAGATAATCCTTATTAGGGGAGTGATAGCAATGCAAATAAAATACCTGAATGATATCAGGATAGGCTACAATGTAGCTGGGTATACTATATTGGTGATTGAAAAGCTCAAATTAATTCGCAGATTACAGTTCACTTAGTTTACAATAAGTGAAAACAGTAAAATGATGGTCAGATGTATTGTACTGTAAAGACACATGCGGAGCCTTTAATTAGTGGTATATAATATAATCAAACACCAATATCTTAATAGAGCAGTGTATGGTCTTCTAAATAGTAATTACTTAATAGTGAGACCAGGAAGCTTTCGTATTAGTTATACAGTCTTCACCTAAGACAGTGGCAGCCACACTGGTTTTATTTTTTTTTAATAACACAGTATTGAAGCAGGGTATCTCCGGAGCTGAACCGCATTAATTGCAGCCTCGGGGACCCCCTGCGGCCCGAGTCACAGGCCATGGTATGGGGTGCCGTTATCTCTGCGGTGCATGACGTGGAAGATTTAAACAATGCAGGGAGATACCAGCACCCTGTACCGGGGCCTGTAACTCTTGAAGCAGGGGGCCCTGGGCTGAAATTAATGCAGTTCAACTACGGAGATCCCAAGTTGTAGTAGATGTAGATAGAGCACAGCCAGGGAAATCCTGCTTCTGGTATCCAGAGAATGAAAAAATAGCCAGGCAACTCCAAACTAAGAAAAATGATCAAATTTATTGCATGCTAGAAAAACAATAAAAACGGACTACATGAACGCATCTACGCATTTCATGCAACAGCAATTTATCAACTTTATCATCTCCGGAGATCCCCTGTTTTAATGTACTGAGTTATTAAAATAAAATAAAAGCAACTTCATTACCATAGCGGCTAGCCACTAAGGTAATGAAGAGGTTAAACCAGAGCACGTGGTTTGTTGGGGGGGTAGATGGGGTGGATGAAGGGGGTAGTTGCTGCAGGGTCGGTGGTTAGGCCTACAGGAAAGGTTGCGGGGTGTTAACCCCTTTCCTTTATTACCTTAGCGGTTACTACTGCTAAGGTAATGACGGGGTTAACCCTCCTACTACCCACCCAAGAGGCCTAACCATCCACCCGGGTGCAACTACCCCCTTCACCCACCCCCTTTACCGAATAAACATTAAAATACAATACAACAACCAATACTATCCAATACACCCATTGATTGCCAGTGTGGTTACCTATACCTTCAATAGGAGCAATGATAACCCCAATGGCAATGAATGGGCACCCTATTACACAACCCTTCTACCCCGAACAACTCCCACCCCACCCCTCACTCAACACATACAGTACAGTAATGGGCAAAATTCTTATTATCCACATCTGGATAATAGCGAATGTGCCCATTAAAAATGAAACAGTAGCCAGCCAGCATATAGTAAGTTAAATTTGCACTTACCACTGCCAGGATTAAAGCCATCCTTATCCTCATCATTGTCCTCCACGTTTTCCACGGGCAGCAACATTAAAATTAAAAAACTAACTATTGGCCACACTAACCCCTTAATTACATTAGCGGTTATTAACCGTTATAGTAATTAAGGGGTTAACTATGCCCACTACCTAACCGGGAGGCCTAACAACCCTCCCTGGGGCAACTAACCCCACTCCTTATACCCCCATCAACCCACATACAAATGGGCAAAAGCACTAGTAGCCAAAAGTGACTAATACTGTAGAACTTTTGCCCATCTGTTTTCAAAGCAAAATAAATACACAATAAATTAACATTTACATAACAATACAATACATTTCACAGTAGCCAATCAACTCATTGATTGTCATTGTGGAAAACCATGCCCACAATGGATTGCCATAATGGCAATAAATGGGCTACCTAAAAAAACATACAGGGCATGACTTTTGCCATGCTCAGTAGCACTCCTCTGTGACACTTATATGCTTATATATATGTTGTGGTTATTTTGGGGGTTCAATATGAACTTGTAGGTGTCCTGTATGTTTTACAATTCTTGTTCAGCTAGTCTTAGCTGATTGGAGGGTGGCAACTTCCTACCTAATTGAAGCTCACCCCCTCCCACATTTAAATGGTTAAAAGCTCACTCCATAGCATCTCCCACTCTCAGGGGAACTTGCTTGCTTGCAGTATGATTGTGACAAATCTAATACAGAGTGCTTTTCCTGGTAATGTACAGGTTAATAAAAGCTTCAATCAGACTTAGAAATATGCAACTCATTTTGACAGATTTATTATAAATCATTCTTCCTGGTAATGCACAGGTTATTAAGAATTTATATTAGTGTTAGGGACCCTTGAGATGTGGTCTGCCGTGTAGTGGCTCAGGGGCTTACAACAATTTGGCCAAAATGTTAAACTAAAAGACCAATTTATTTAATAGATATCTGTACATATATATTTAGGCACTGTACCATGTATAGGTTTCACTGGATGTGCACTGAGCTCTGTCTGTGTTTTATGTTTTGTCTCTGGTTTTAAATACCTAAAAAAACAACCACAAAATAAAATGCATTACGTTTAAATAAAACTCAAACATTTGCCAAAAAATGCATTGATTGTGCTTAACTATACCCTGAAAGGGGCACAGATAAACAAATTGCCAGTCAATGGGCATCCTAAAAAAATATACACAATTAAATAAAATACAATCAATGTGTTCCTTACCTTTCCTGGGGTAAACATTCATCTGCCTCATCCAACAGCGCCACCAACTCTTGCCCCATGATGCTATATTCCTCAGCAGCAGGATGCAAAGAAGTCCATGATCCTCAGTTGCTTGAAGAAGAGGCCACGGTGAATAGTTCTCAGTTTTTCTTTCTTCCTTCTCTTCTTTTTTCTCCAACAGGTTCAGGAGATCTTGACCCGCCAGCTTCTTTGGGTTAAATGAGACATGAAAGACCTTATATAAGGCCTGTGACTCCAAATTTAACTGACAAATGGTACATCCACCAATCCAATTGGTGGATGTACCATGTGATGCTTCAATTTTTTTAATGTGGTTCAGATCTGGCTACCCCCTGCTACAATTATATGTTATTAAAATAAAATTAAAGCAGCGTGATCGCCTGTTAGGCTTGTTCTATAGTAGGTGCGGGCGCGAGCGCCTATGCGAACACGCGTGCACTTGACACACTCTTTTTGGGAGTACGGTCCTTGCTGCCAGGAGCGACAGGTTTGCAGTGGTCTGTGTGTGTGTGTGTGTGTATGTGTAGATTGTGTGAGTTATTAATTTATTATATATTTTTAAAATGAAAAAAAGACACGTTGTGTAAGAATAAATTATTTATTAACATTGTGCACACACACATACAGTACATACATACATACATACATACACACACATACATACATACATACATTACAGCGGCGGGAGCAGCGCGAAAACGTACTTTTCGCAGTCTTCACCCCTGTCGTCCGGCTCCACACTCACTACCGTGCGTGCGCGTGGCCCTAGTATAGGACGGCTGGCTATCCACAGCCAACTATAAGTGCCGCACGCGCGCACAGCAGAGCGCACGCGCCCACTATATTACAGCTTTAGAAGTCCGCAGGAAGAGTGACTGATTCTGGCTACTACCAATACGTCTCTTACAGACTGATTCCGCCCGTTAGGATTCACACAACGGGAGTCCCATTCAGAATCAGGGATGCCCCCACTCTAATCCTGATCAGTCATTTGTCTGGTTGCTGGGACTTCGCCAGCACATGTCATCAGAGCCATACCCATTGCGGATTTCGTTTCGACTGTGCAACCAACCATAATGCTACATCTAAATAACTGGTATGACTTTGAGATAGTTCTTGCATCAATAGAATCTATTGTAGATTGATCAAATAGTTTAGCAAAAGTCACCACAAGCAGGGCACGACCGCAGGGCCGAGGTGGGGATTGTGGAGACACGAACCTCCAGCCGTGAGGATGCGTCCAGAGTGTAGATTGGTAATGGGTAGCTGGGTCGGGGTTATAGGGTCAGAGTCATAGAAAATACTTGCCGTGATCAGGGTTGGAGAGGTGCAGATCGTCATTGGCAAATCCGGGGTCAGGATTGGAAAGGTGCGCATCGTCGTTGGTAACGTTGGGGTCAGGAGCAGAGTGGTTCGGAGTCCAGGTACTAGCCAAGGTCAGACACGGAGAAACACAGGAAGTAAGATGCAGGGTACAAGACCGGGAGGCAGGGATGCTGTAAGCACTTTGTACTGAATAAAGTCTTATGCTCAGCCATCTTGCCAAGTGGGTGGCTGAGCATATATACTAGCAGGAACCAATGGGATGCCTGTAGGGAGGAGGAATCAGCAATAGGTGATCATTTGATAGGCTGAGGGGGAATCAGCAGCAGCTGGAGTCTGATGCAGAAAAGCCAGTCTCTGCTTTGCTGCATGCACACGCCGCCCGCGCACAGTCCAAGAGCTCTGCATGTTACCGACGCTCCAAAGGGGGTGGAGAGAGGAGGTGGGGCCAGCAATGCCTGTGGTGCCGCAGGATGTACCAGTTGAGCGCAGCTCGGTAAGGGTGCCTGTGCTGCGGGGTGTGTGGGTGAGTTTTTTAACGGATCCTCACAGTAACCCCCTTCAGGAGCGACCTCCGGGCGTCTCAGGAATGGCTTGTGAGGATACTTAGAATGGAAGGCCCGGACGAGCCTTGGGGCATGTCGAAGATGCCGGGGTATCCAGGATCATTCTTTGGGGCCGTAACCCCTCCAGTGGACAAGATACTATAAGCCCCCCACAAGACATCCTGGAGTCCAGCACCGATTGTACCTCGAATTCTTGCTGCCCTTGTACGAGGAGTGGTGCAGGAGGTGAAACCAGGACAGGAGAGTGAGGAGCCTGAATGTGGGGCCTTAGTAGAGAAGTGTGGAACACCGAAGGGATTCTCATGGAGGAAAGTAGGCGTAAGCGGTAAGCCACTGGGTTGACTTTTTTTACAATGGTAAAACGACCGATGAACCTTGGTGCCAATTTTGGTGGAGGAACCTTAAGACTAATATTATTGGTGGATAGCCACACCTTGTCTCCAGAATTGTCTACCATAGTTTTCAGACGATGCCGGTCTGCTTGAGTTTTTTTTGCCTAGAAGCTGCCTACCTGAGATTTCCTTGAATCCTCTCACAAGAATTTTGCAACTGTAATACCCTGCTGTCTGCTGCCGGTACGCCAGATCTAGGTGCTGAAATGGGGTGTGGACAGGTGAAAGGCGTAGTTGACAAAGAAGGGTGATTCCATCATAGATTCACTGCGTAGATTATTATGCGCGAACTTGGCCCAGGGCAAAAGTTCAGTCCAGTCATCCTGGGTGTCTGAGACAAAGCATCGAATGAACTGCTCCAAAGATTGGGTGTTTTTTTCCGTCTGACCATTGATCTGGGGTTGATAACCTGAAGAAAACTGCAGTGAGATCCCTAATTGCTGACAAAATGACTGCCAAAACTTTGATATAAATTGCGATCCCCGATCCGAAACAATGGCCGTGGAGGCGAATTTTTTTTTAGTGAAAACCTCTGACAGTTTTGAAGTGTTGGGGAAGACACTTCTGTGGAATAAAGTGTGTTTGCTTGGAGAAGCGATCGACTACTACCAGGATGGTGTTCATTCCCTTGGATTTGGGTAACACTACAATGAAATCCATGCATAGGTGGGTCCATGGGTGGTCCGGAATGGGAAGAGGTTGAAGAAGTCCCGTACAGGGAGTCTTGTTTTGAGCACATGTAGAGCACGCTTTGACGAATTCCCTGATATCTCTCCGCATATCCAGCCACCAAAGGACTGTTCCATGAGGTCGATAGTTCTCTTCGTACCTGGATGTCCTGATGATTTGGAGGAGTGACCACATTCCAATACCTTCCTACAAAAGGGAGGTGCAGTAAACAAATGACCCTCTGGGACTTCGAGACCTTCAGGAATGTGGGACATGGTTTGCACAATCCACTCCAGAGAATCAAAAGAGTTGGCGGAGATTACGCATGCGGGGGGGAGTACTGTCTCCTGTTTATCCTCCGTTTTGTCCTCCACCAGGAACTGACGGTAGAGGGCATCAGCTTTTACCTACTTTGATCCGGGTAGGTATGAAATGATAAAGTTAAAATGGGGAAAAAAGAGACCATCGGGCTTGTCGAGCCCCTGGGCATCGAGCGCTTTCAATGTTAAGCAGATTTTTGTGGTCCGTTAATATGGTAACTTGGTTCTCCGTACCTTCGAGGAGGTGTCTCCACTCTGCTAATGCTATCTTGAAGGCTAGGAGTTCTCGGTTACATACGTCATAGTTCTGTTCTGCGGAATAATTTTTTTTAGAAAAAATGCACATGGATGAAGTCTGGCTTGCGGGGTCTTCCTCTGTGACAAGATAGCTCCAGCCCCGCTGTCGGATGCGTCCATTACTAGCGTGAAAGGCAAGTCGGGATCCGGATGTACGAGGATGGGTGCAGAGATGAAGGTGTTCTTTAGGCTTTCGAAGGCTTGAGTAGTGGCAGCGGACCATGAGGCGGGATCCACACCTTTTTGTGTCATGGCCGTAATGGATGCTACTACCGAAGAGAAATTATGAATGAATCTGCGGTAGCATTTCGCGAATCCTAGAAATCACTGTACGGCTCTTAAGGATGTGGGACAAGGCCAATCTAGACCCGCTTTTACTTCAGCTGGATCCATAGCAAGGCCGTGTCAGAGATGATGCATCCCAAGACTGCCGTAGAGGTTTGGTGGAACCAACACTTCTCAAGTTTAACGAACAGGTGTGAGGAATCCGCTCCTGGGTTTTGGCTGGAACTAATCTTTGCAGAGCTGTTGAGTTTCCAGACAACCCCTCCCTGCTGCTGCAATTAAGAATCACCTGTTCTGGACTAACTCTGCAGTCTCCTTCATGCTGCTTGCTATGTGGCTCTGTCCTATTGACTGCCCATGCTATTTAGGGTTAGCCCTTCCCCCCAGGAAGTGGCTAAGCATAATCCAAGTCTATTTGGATGTAACTGTGCTTGCTACAAGCACGTCTGTCTGGCCATTCTGTTCCTGTGCTGAAGCACTGGATCCCCAGTGCCAAGCTTCTAGTCCCTGTGGCCTGCTGCTATTCGCCTTGCAGAGGCCTTTGTGCTGTCCTACCCCTGTCCTCCTTTCAGGGGTCCTTTTCCTATGCTGAAGCTGCTCCGCTCCAAGTTCCTGTTTTCTTCGCTGAAGCAGCTCCGCTCCAAGTTTGTGGTTTCTATGCTGAAGCTGCTATGCTGAAGCACCATGCACCTGCCTTTCTGCTGCCGATCCTCGCTTGTATCATTGACCCCAGCTTGCCTTGACCCCAGCCTGGAAAACGTTAACGCTGCTTTCTCAAAACTGTGATCTGCCTATGTCTGACCACGGAATCCGCACTCCGGACCTGACTCTGTGGCCTAAGGTCGGTGCATATACATCCCCACCTCAGCCATGCGGTCCGGTCCCGGTTTGAGGCAAGCACGACTGTTACAACAGGTGGTTCTATCATAGGCGCTGAAGTACCTGCTTGACATGAGCCAAATGTTCCTGTATGGATTTAGAGAAGATCAGTATATTGTCCAGATAGACCACGACATATTGGTTGAGGATGTCTCTGAACATTTCATTGACGAAATTGTACGGCTGGAGCGTTGCAAAGGCCGAATGGCATAACGCGGTACTCGTAATGCCCGTCCCGGGTGTTGAAGGTCATCTTCCATTCATCACCCTGGCGCATTCTTACCAAGTTATAGGCTCCTCGTAGGTCCAATTTGGTGAAGATGGTAGCCCCCTGTAGACGATCGAAGAGGTTGGAGATCAGAGGTAGGGGGTACCAATTTTTGATGGTGATCTTGTTGAGACCTCTGTAGTTGATGCAGGGACGAAGGGATCCGTCTTTCTTCTTTACGAAGAAGAACCCTGCTCCTGCGGGGGATGAGGATTTACGAATTAATCCCCCCTGTAGATTCTCCTTTATATACTCCCTCAGGGCTTTGGTTTCAGGAAGAGAGCGGGTAGGAGCATCCTCTGGTGGGTACCGAGTCGGGCAACAGATTGATGGGGCAATGAAATGACTGATGGGGTGGTAGTGCCTCAGATTGTGTCTTATAAAACACGTCCCGAAATTCTGTTCAGAATGTGTCTTCTGGACGTCCCGAAATTCCCGAAAGACGTCCCGAAATTCTCAGGTAGGGTTATCTTCTCCGCTCCCGGAACAGAAACCCCACATAATCTTTTGGCAGTAATGACACAGTTGTTAGAGCAATGAGGTCTCCATTGGAAAGATTCTGTCAGTCCAATCAATCCGTGGGTTGTGTAGTTGTAGCCAAGGAAGGCCAAGGATCACATCGACCGAAGGGTTATGGATGGCATCCAGCTGAATCCTCTCTGTGTGATCCTCTCCTGTCTGTAATTGGAAAAGAACAGTCTGAAGGGAGATAAATGCCGATTGTAATAATAATAATAATAATAGCATGTTTTGTATAGCGCTTCTAGTTATACGTAGCGCTTTACAGAGACATTTTGCAGGCACAGGTCCCTGCCCCGTGCAGCTTACAATCTATGTTTTTGGGGCCTGAGGCACAGGGACATAAAGTTACTTACCCAAGGTCACAAGGAACTGACACCGGGAATTGAACCAGGCTCCCCTGCTTCAAACTCTCAGTGCCAGTCAGTGTCTTTTACTCACTGAGCCACTCCCTTGTAGAGGCTGACCATCAATGGCTTCCAGAAAAATAGGGTGCTTCTTATGAACGAGGGGGATTTAGTTTCTCTCGGCGAATGCATGATCAATTAAATTGCCCCCTGAGCCGGAATCCAGAAAGGCCCGTGCAGTGGTGTGGAAATTATCGCCGGTTAACAAAACAGGGATTAGAATCCTAGTTGACATTATTTTAATAGGGGAAGCAGATAGTGTTCCCAGTGTGATTCCCCTGATCTTCACTGGGAGTTGGCGTTTCCCAATTTCTGGGGTCAATTGAGTACCTGGTGTCCGGGGTTGCCACAGTACAGGCAAATTCCGGCACTGCATCGGCAGAGTGTCTCGCTGGAAGACAGCTTGTTGCCACCGAGTTGCATGGGTTCCTCGGTATCTGGCGATGGTGGTTCGGCCGTACCAGTGTAGAAACTATGGGATTTGTAAGGAAACGGGGAACACGTCCCCTGCGGTGTGTTCCCTCCTTACGTCCTGCTGCACAGCATCCCGTTGCAAGAGATCAGAGAAATGGTCCCTCGTGGCGTGCTTCCTCCTTGCCCCCTGCTATACAGCCTCCCGCGCACCTTACGGAGCGAGCGCGCCCATGGAGGGCTTTTAAGGTTTCCACGGAGCTTGGCTCTGTCCCCCCGCTTGTGCCACGTGGCCACCCCATGTGGTGCGCACATGTGATGCGCGTGCACCACTCCCCAGCTGCGCATCAACTCTAATATCTCTCTCACCTGTCTCCTGCTTCTCATAGCCTATCCCTGCCTCCGCAGAGGCCGCTCCTCCGCTTCACCTCCTTTTCTAATTGAACTCCTGTTGCTATATATGCTCAGCTCTGTCATTTCCTGTTGTAGTCTTGTCAGTCTCTGTCTCTGCCTTGTTCTCTCTGTGCTATTTACCTTGTTGCTGCTTTCCTCCCTTCGTACTGACCCGGTTAGACTTTGGACCCTGCTCTGGATTATCGACCCCGGCTTGCCTCAGACCTTCCGACCTTCTCCATCCCTGACCACGGAAACAGACAATCTACTTATCTACTGGCTCCAACCCTAGACCAAAGCACCTCGGACTCTGACTACCCTCCTGGCACCCACCTACGACCTCGGCAAGTATCAAGACTAACCCCCTCTCTCCAACCCAGACCCGGCGATCTTTACTATCCACCCTCCAGACTTGCCTCTGCTGCTTTGGGTGCGCAGTTCTATACTTTCCCATCACAGTACTGGGGTCCCGCCTTGTTCATGGTGAGCACAAGCGTTACAGTATGCTCAGCCCAACGAACTTGGACCCCACTGAGGTGGGCCAAGCAAGCCCTCTAGACCGTCTCTATCAGTTAGAGGCGCAGGTTAACTCTCTAAACCAGGATGCTGCCATGATCTCACGACCCGGGGTGTCAAAGACCTACTTAAATTATTTTACAAAGCGAGAGTAGTCCTGGGTTACCTCTGGTCTTTGTTCCCAAATGGGGGATGTCCAGGCCAGGGCGTCACCGGTCAGCAGCCGATGATATAGGCTACTTTCGACCTTACAGAGGGAAAATTAGAAGGGGTTAATTTGAATTGAATTGGTTAAGAAAACATCTGCATTCATGGGGGGCACCAGCATAGCGGTTAGGAGTAGAGAGACGCGGTTCAGCAGACATGGTTAGTTCAAAAGAGGGTGAGAAAGTCGCTGCCGGTCTCGTAGGTCTATTTTGCTGCTGCTGCAGAGAAAAGTTTACAAAATCCTCCTTGCCACTGTCACGTCACCACTGTCACCTGTCTGATGTGAGCCTGAACATTATATCCAGGTAAGATAGACGTAACTCCACAAGCCTCCTGAAGACCCTTTGTATACAACACTGCTTAAAAGAAGTGAGAGAGTGTGAGTTGCTAGAGAACTGTGTTCTCCTTTTTCTCTATTAATACTACAATGATTTGCACTTTGTTTGTGCTTTCCCTTCATTTTTGGTGCCTGAGAAAGAAGATTGAAAACACAGCAAATTCCCTCCCATTCCTTGTCACGGTAAATTTTGGGGATTTTCACTCAGCGTACTGTATATCAAATGCAATACTAGTGTAATTTTATTCCCATTTACACTTACATTGAATTCACTATTTCACTTAATAGAGGGTTCTCAGTTCCCCTTTTAGTTTTTGTTCTAATTTATTATTAACCTTATCTAGCCCCTCTTCCCCCCCTAATCGCAGATCAGGTCCCCTAAGGTGTTCTGGGGTCTGGCTATATGTCTCAGTGTGGTGCATACCTGCTGGCAACAGGAGGGCCTGAGTCTCCCGCGATGACATGGGGGATAACAGGAACAGGTTACTGGGGTGGATGCCTTTGTCTTTGTTCAATGGTGCAGCGCCTCCATTTACAGTAAGCCCCAGGAATGCGGGGTGGAATCCTTACCACAGAGATTCCCCACAGTGATGAGAGATTCCAGTCTCACACAAGGTTATCTTTAAAACCAGCAGACTCTTTATTCTCTGGGCAACCGCAGCAGCAGACAGGTACAGTGATGCACAGTCCACTAACTGTTTTCCCTGGTGATGTTCCCTGCCGCCACTCTGGACCAAAGGGCATCCAGGGTGGGACTAGCTCTTCCCTCACCCCCTAAGCAGGGTGAGAGGTATTTGGCCCACCTATTACTCACTAGCTATATCAGCTCTACTCATGAGCTGATCATTCCTCTCCTCACTAACACACTATCACTACTGTCAGACTGACAGAACAGCACACTAAATAGGAAATGCACTGCTCTTTTATGATCTCAGCAGGCACCGCCCCTGTGTCTCAGGTGACCTACCTCCACCACTCAGGGCAAGTGCTTGAAGTGGGGGAAACCCATGATAACCCCTGGCAACCTGCCCTTACCAGGGATTATACCAGGAGAAAAATAGAACTATAGCCCCATTTCTTACCAGGGCTACACTTATAACCTCCAACCTAACAAATCCTTGTACACTAACTCATCATCCACTTGTCACCATATTTTCTTTCTTCTAGGTGACGGTGGACTGAGGAGTTTTGCAGCATCTTGCCCTGAATAATCCTGATTTCCCTGCAAAATGGATATACAGTAGGTCACCTTTCTAATATCGGCCCATATCCCTCCAAGTCAAAAAAGCTGTCCAATAATGTTAAATCCTGCAATTTCCCACTATTTCTTTACCTATAGACGAGGCCACGATTATCCTAACGCTGGCTTTAAACTAGTCGGGTTACATTCAGGGTATGTGCTGGGTATGTGCTGGGCTAGTTTGAGGCACGTTTAAGGCATTTCTGCATTGACTAACGACCCATAGGATTAACACAGCAGGGGTCCCTGGCAGTCCAATTCAGTTTGAATGGGACTGCAGGGACCCCCTCTGTTAATCTGATGGGCCATTAATCAATGCAGAAATGCTGGGGCTAGTTTAAGGCACGAATAAGGCATTTATTCAGGCTGTACCTAGGTCTTTTTGGCGATTGCCACTGGTTTGTGTTAGAATAGTCGCAGTCTCTACTGTACGCATTTATTTATTTGTAAAATGTTTTACCAGGAAGTAATACATTGAGAGTTACATTTCGTTTTCAAGTATGTCCTGGACATAGATAAAATAACAAATAGTACATGGTTACAAATACAGTTACATAAGTGAACAGGGTATACATTATATACAAGGCATTGCATTTACAGCTAAAGATAATATATATTATGGGCGTATGTAACAGTTACAGACAAGATTAAAGTGTGAGCCAGCTTTGGTTTTGAAAGAACTTAAACTGGTGGTGGATGTGAGAGTCTTTTAAGTCTCTGGTGTGACGAATCCTACCTTCCCATGCTATATACTGACAATATCTCTTAAAAAGCCACTGAAGCTATTGTCTGCCTTTGAGCTATTCATAACTACTTAAATTTCTCCTGTATTACCCTAACTTAATCTCTTGCCACATTATTTGTCTTATATAGACAACAATATGTACTGTACAGTGCCTCCCCCTCCTGCCTTGCTGCCCTAACTTCACAGAATCCACCTATGATCCCTCTCAGCTGTAGCTCCATATAGGTACCTTACCTCTAGACCCTCCTCCTGTACTCTGCACATGTTCCGGTTTTCTGTTGTAAAACCTCTGACCTTATACAATCTTTGGCTTTCATATTTATAGTAACCCTGTTCCTATCCTAAGCGAGTGTATATTCCCTTATTGTATTAGCCTTTATCACCTCTGTTCAGAGGCTATTCCATGAATCCACCACCCTTTCAATGAAGAAGTGTTTCCTCTAATTTCCCTCGAGATGTGCGTATGACGGGAAAATGGACGGTAATGTGGGAAAATGTTGCACAGCAAAAATCTAAATAAATCTGAGATACTAATACCGGTGCTCTCTAACTCGATGAGGTAAGGCACACTGCAATCCAAGTGCAGGATTCACAGTGGCATGTCACTCTTGACAAAGGCTGCTGTGGCAGCCAAAACGTTGGACCCTTTATTTGGCTTCATTAAATTATTGCATTTATAAAACCCGTGGAGCCTCTACTCTTCCATTCTTGTGTATCTTGAACATGGACTGCACAACATTTGTCACATTTTTCTTTGATTTCTTAGTCTTAGTGAAATTAAAGTCCATACTGTTCTGTACATTGCAGGAGAGAGTGATTTTCATTTTTACAGGGTCTTAATACTATTATACATATTGGGACTTTGATCAGTGTTGAGCAGGCATGTTGCAGCAATTGTTCAATGTAATATTAATTCTCTGTGACTCTTCAGGAGGGTGGGGTATGTATCTGATAATGGGAAGAGGAGCCAATGACGGGGTGGGTTATTGATGTTTGGAGGTGAGGTCAGTAACATTAGAGGGAAAGACAGTGAAGCAGGGGCAACTACTGTATACTGTACTCCAGAAAATTATGACTCTGAAGTCATATACACGGTACAGAAATCAGTACAACAAAACACACTTTTCCCTGTGTTACCACATAAATCTCAAGTACTTCCAGAAATGAGCTAATAAAGTTATCAAATCACATAAGATCACCACTATTTCCCCTTTCAGGAGAGGTCATTCAAGACATGCTGCTAACTTTGTAGCATTTTATTTCTATGCTAGAATATGATTACTAGTAGAAACAGACATGCAATATTTGAAATTACTTCATGGTATTAAGATCTTTACCATTTTACTGTTTGGTGATACACTTTTGTCCCTCAGTTGGTCTTCCAAATTGGGATTGAAGGAGTAGATTATTGGTAAAAACATTACCTTTGAAGTGGGTGAATCCCAGTTTGATCATCAGCTTTCCTTGTGACCTGCAAATAGTTGTATTTCCCTGGCCGGATTAGACTGTGAGCTCTTCAGGACAGTGCTTTTTTGTACCTGTAATATTCTAGAGTGTAAGTATAGTGCTGTATTTATGGTCAGCACTAAATTAGAATATTATTAACAGTATTTACGAGGGGCTTGGTAATGAAATATCATCATCTTGATAAAGAGTTTACAACAGAAAGTGCCTACACATGTCATGTGAAAGGGATTGTTGGATTAATAAATAATAATAAATAAATATTTAAAACTATAAATAAATATTTAAAACTATAGTGTCAGGTTTAGTTTAACTAGAATTTAAAGCCCCAGTTAAAATGCTTCTGTTCAAGAACAACTGCTCTGTCAATTAACATAGTATACAGTTTGTCATTTTTACACAGATTAAGTCTTTAGTCTTTAATAAACTCAGAATATTACAATTTGGCAGGATTATAAATAAATCTGCCAGTAAGCCTTAGTACGATAATAAATGACATTGCATTTAACAAACAAAAAAAAAGCATAAGACATCTTTCCTTATAGAGATTATGTAATGTTGAATAATGAGGTAACATTTACACTCTCTCAGAACATAATGAAATAAAGATGTAAAGTCAGCAAAAAAGGAATTAGATGAATATGAAAATACATTTTATATATGACACATCAACATTCATTTATTTTAATTATTATTTATTATATTCTAAATAAAGTTTTTTTTTTTAATTATCTGACAGCTAATCTCCCCCTTTACCAGAGAAGACGCATTAATGAAACGGCTCAGGAAAATTAAGTGAATTTAGAGTTTCAAGAACATGTGGTTCTGTATATAGGGCCTCATGCTATAAACAGCCCCTTATCTGCAGTTTATCGCCAAAAAAGCCTACAGCGATTCAGTAAACCCCGATAAGCTGGCGATAAGGGTTTATTTTGCAGAGAAAAAAAAATAACCAACCGCGCTGCGATAAGCCATTTATTGCCGCTTATCGCAGGCTTCTCAAACTCGCTCAATTCTAGTAGCCCCGATCAGTTTATCGAGGCTGATCGCTGCTCTAGAATGGAGATTTCCTCTCCAAATCCAAAAAGTTGACAAGAATGTGATGAGAAGCTTGCCAAGAAGCGTCAAGATGGCACTTAGAAAAAAAATGATTTTTTCCTGCATCAGATTGATGCTGGGAGACTCCGGAGCTGATATCCATTAATATCATTACCGGAGATCCCCGGCATGAATCAGATGCATGAAAAATGCATTTACAGGCAACTCCATTACCTTAGCGGCTAACCACTAAGGCAATGGAGGAGTTAACCACCAGTGCCATGCTTATTGTGGGTAGCGGGGGTGGCTGAAGGTGGTATTTGGCCCTTGGTGGGTGTTTAGGAATTGTGGGGGCTTGCGGGTGTACTTAACCCCTTCATTACCGTAGTGGTTAATACCGCTAATGTAATGAAGGGGTTAACACCTCCCGCTACCCACCCGGTAGGTCTAAACACCCATCCTTGGGGCTAATACCCCATTCACCCACCAGATTGTATTTTTTTAATGTATTGTTTCTGGCATCGGAGAACATGGCACTGCAGTATGCGGACGCAGACGCCCTTCATAATGGCAGGTGTAAGTAGAATGTTTTTTATTTACTTTATTTCAAGGTGGGTCTGTGGAACTTAAATTTTGTTTGTAGGTAGAATAGTCCTGTGTCATGGAGCACCCAGTGTACCATAGTAAGGAGTGTAAATGTTGCTCTTTACTTGGTATGCAACCTGTGAAGTTTTCTCAATTAGGGGGTGATATGGTTTAACTTCCTCCTCGTGCCACTGATAATTGAAAATATGAAGTTTGGGGAGAGCAGATCATGTGGAAGATATAAAATGCATACATAGTTTAACAGTGAAAGTCCAAGTGATGTTGATATGGTAAGAGTTTTGGATGGACAATGCCACTACTCACATGGTTATGTGAGCATGAAGTGCCTTGAAAGGTATCTTTAAGGATAGCCCTAAAATCACCTCTGTTCTCACTGTATTTTGCAAAGTGGTAGGTAAAGGGCAGGTGAGTGTTCCTCCCACTTAGTTCCCCCTTGATCATGCAGTCAGGTGATGGGTAGTGGGCAGGTGTGCATTCCTTCCCACGAATGCGGTGAATGTATCACACACAATGGATAAATTGCACAGAAAGATATTTATGGGAAAATATATATTTATATAGCATAGATAAAACACAATATGAAACTCACATAGAGTAAAGGTGTCACGCCTGTATGCCCGCAGACCTGGCAAGACCCCAATACTGAGGTGGGAAGGGTATTACCACGCACCCACAGCAGTGAGGGCATGCCCGGAGTGTGGTATGGCATTGCCGGGACTGTAGAGAGATGGTTAGATATACTTGCAACGCCTTGGGAGTTCAGAGTAAGAGTAGTGGTGTCCGTGCACCTGAGTCCAGGGATACAGAAGTCAGAGTCGTCAAGCTCGTAAGCCAAAGTCCAGGGGTCATAGAGGTCAGCAAGGTAGAGTTCGTAGGCAGGGTTCAAGGGCAACAGAGAGCAGAGTAGTCCAGGACGAGCAGAGGTCAAACCAGGGAAATCCAGGGGTAAGCAGGAGCAGGAACAAAGCTGGAACACAGAGGAGAGCCAAGCATAGGACTGCACACACAGA
The DNA here is from genome assembly GCA_036426205.1 of Ascaphus truei. NCBI lineage: Eukaryota > Metazoa > Chordata > Amphibia > Anura > Ascaphidae > Ascaphus > Ascaphus truei. Next base: position 112,586 of record WSYH01000339.1, read on the forward strand.
TGTAACAACAGCTATGCAGAGCAATGAGAGAAAGGACAGACAGGGGTTATAAAGGAGGGAACAACCAATAGGAGAGAGAGGAGGAGCAGAGGGTGAAGTGGGAGACAGCAGGGATAGGTGAGGAGGAGACAGGTGAGCCAGTGAGAGAGATTGCCTGCAGGGCATGAGAGGAGGAGCCAGGAGGTTGAGAAAACCTAGAAGAGGCACGTGTGCGCGCGCCCTCTGTAATTCGAGAGTGCACGCGCACAGGCTGCGTCCAGGCTGCGTCCAGGAGAGAGGGAGCTTGCGACGGGAGGGGGCGTGGTCGGGGCTTTGCGAGGGCGTGGCCATCACGTCACACGGCTGGTTCGCCCTCATTGGTTTGAACTCAATTTCATTGAGTTGTTAAAGACCTTGCAGTACGGCGCGGCTGCATCTTCAGCGTGAAGGTGACAACTGGGCCCAGCCCCATTGAGAGGCGGTGCTTACATGCACAGCGCACGCCGCGCCGTGCGCTGTGGCAGTTACTGGGACCGCAGCCTTAGTTGTGGCTTTGACTTGGGATGTGTGGGGCTTGGTCATTCAGGATGTCTCCTACATTTCGTACTTGTTTTTTTTGTAATGTGACTGTTGTTACCTATTAAAGGACGGATTTCCTGAGGTCTTGCAATTTGTTTATTGGTAGGGTGTTCCTTTGCTTTAAAATTATAATTTCAGTCTTATCAGTCTTAATTTGAAGTGGCTTATAAATCATCCATTCTTGGATGTATTTAAGACATTGAGTAAGCGAATCGGCTTGTTCCTTATGATTATTGGATGCTCCAATGTATACTGCTGCGGCCGAGTTTATTCGAGCATTTGCCCGTTCTCGGCCGCAGCAGTAACCTGGCGCGCGCCGGAGGGTGCCGGGCGCGCGCCGAAGCAGCGGAAGAGCGCCCTCCGATCGGGGCGCTCTCCCTCCCGCTGCCGGGTCCGGCGGGTCCCCCGGAACCCCTTGCCACCGTCCCCCACATCGCGGGACACCAGGGCTCCCTCGGGGAGCCCTGGACGCGCGTGCAGGGGGCGCAGGCACCCGATGACGCATGACCACGCATCGGTGATGCGCGGCACGCTGAGGGAGTGCGGCTAGCACGCCGGGGCATCCCCCGGCTTGCGGTGCTAGCCGTGCTGCAATAAAGTGTGTCGGTAGTGTATCATCACACATCAATGTGTGTCATCAGCATAAAGATGGAATCTTTGTCCTATTGTTCTAATGAACAAATGGTAAATGGTGCCATACTGTATGTTGTCCCTTATGGGTAGATTGAATATGGTTTTCCATGAATGAGATGATCCAGTCAAGCGCAGTGTGTCTGATGCCAGCCACTTCCTCCATTCTAGTGGTAATTACATTTACTTAAGTTGCTAAAGAAAAAGTGGCAGCACTTTGCAAGATTGTGCATTTGAATTAAACATCAAAAAGACTAAATGGTAGATTTACTTTTAACAAGAGCATGAATGTGAGTAGAGAATGAGTGGATAGAGTCAACATTTACACCTAGGTAGTGTTCTTAGAAGACTGGATGAATGGTAGTGATGTTGACTGTGACAGAAAATGGAGCAATTTGCCTGGGTTTAGGTGGGATTAAGATGAGCTCCCATTTTAGACATGTAAAGTTTCAGGCATTGGAAGGTCCATGCAATGACTAACATATCCGAAAATAACTATATTTTAAAATCCTGACTTTTTTAGTGTATCAAGAGAATGATTCAGATTATTCAGATATTAGATGTCGGACAGAAATTGGGCATCATAACAACTGATCCCCACAGTTCTGCTGGGTGAGTTCAACTTTAGTGGTAATTACCAAGGATTAACACATAACTACAACCTTCTCCTCCTTTTAACACCCCCCCCTCACTAACCCCTCCACACTCCCCTCCCCACCCACTACCCCCTCCACACACCCCTCCACACCCACTACCCCACACACACCCCACACACACCCTGGAGCTCACCACTTCAGCTACACATATTTTACCTCATCAGGAATGTAAAGTGTTGAGGAAGTATATATCAAAAAGGCCCACTCAAAAGTCCAACAATTCTGCCACTGTTAGCCTAAGAAACGAACAGGACAACTCCAATCACAGGACATCGGCACCACCAGGGCTCTATTAATCAATACAAGATTTGTGATAAACAAAACCCAAGTACTCCATGGGCTCATTCCAGATTCCTAACCCAATTTTGCTTCTATCATAAAGACTTGACTGAGAGACTCTGGTGGTCATCATCAATCAATTACATCATATAGGCTACAAGATATCTACCAAAAACAAAGAATGAGAAGGGGGAGGCCTGACTCATCGCACATAAGGATCTGCTTTTTACTAAGATACCCCCACAAATGGACAGTTAAGTCTTGCCTCACCCACCTCAGCCCCATAAAGAGATTCAAGCATTTCCTTATGTAAGAAGAAGTGCAGAAGGTCAACCAATCCCTGGTCTCCTCCAGACTTAACTATGACAACTGACTTTCAGTCACCATTGTGAATCTTCTGGCCAAGCTCAGTAAAACCAGAGACAGCACTACTAATCTCCTTGTTAACCATCCTCCAGGACTCAACTTAACCTCAGAGATCTGTCACACTCACTCAATATTAACTACAGTAACCATATAATATTAGGGGATCTTTGACTAGTGATCTATTAGGTGCACAAGCAACATGAGTAAATTCCATGATATTGCTTGGGTGTAGACAATTAGTGTATGGTAGCACCCACAAGCACAGTCACACACTAGAGCTCTTCTTTACAAATGGTAATCACCAGGACTCTATCTCCACCACAACAGTACCTTGGTCTGACTACATTATCATTGAAGCTTCTTTGTACCAACTTCAAACATCGAGAACACTATAGATCAGCTCAGAGAATATACAGAACACATACATTTCTGGATACTATATACAGTACCTGGATATCATCCTCACAGACACAGGTTCCACCCTAGCAGCCAATACAGATGTTTCCTGTCTTTTTTAAATCAACAACAACTGAGTTAGAAATAATTGCTTCCCTAAGATCAAGCAACAACAAGAGAAATCAACTGATTTTCCTATGATCAACTGTCACTCAAGTGCAAAAACAGCAAAGTTGAGCTCACCTAATGTAAAAAAAAGGAACCTTGCTTAAGGATTGGAGGACTACATGACCAACTTAAAGTTATACAACAAGGAGATCATGTTTACCTGCATAGCCTACCTGGCATCATAGAAAGAAGCTGCAGTAATGAACCAAAACAAATCAAGGGGCTCTGTGAACATCAATATTTCCACTCCAAAATCCTAATTATAAGAGAGGCTCAGTAAATGACAATAGGAACAGGCCAATGTTGGATTGTACAGCTAGCAAAATGAGGTTCACTGGATTCTCAAAAATCTCCTGTGTGGAAATAAATTAATAATAAACTACCTCCAAGCAACAACTTGTGACCTGGATGTTTGTCCATTCTGGCTTGTAAAAACATCAGTAGAAATGCTTGGCTGCACCATCCTCACGACTGTAAACCATTCAATAGTAAGAGCAACCTTAAATCTGTATTTGTCAGCGTCAGACCAGTTTTCAACTTCTAATTCCTCTCTATCAACCTAGAAATAATAATAGTGTTCCATCTACCAGTCAATCTAGGAAACAAATAAGATTCTGGACTAAAATCAATCAGGTTTCAGAAGACTTCATAGTACTGAAACTGTTATGATATGTGATAGATAACTTGATAACTTGTATGGACAGAGATTGTCCATCAATTATCATCCCATTGGACCTCTTGGCTGCCTTGGCAGACCATAGCCTACTATTTTTTTGCAGGCTGAAAACTGTTGGAAAAATATGACCAAGCCCTAAACTGGCATGTCTCATTCTTAAGCAAGAGAACCAAAAGAGTTTGCATGAATGGTCTCTCATCTTCCATAGCACATATTACATGCATTACACATTGCCTATATTTTGAGGGTCTCAACCCACTTTTCTCTCCTCTCCCTCTTTAACATTTATATGAAACAACTGGGTCCCATCATTGCAAGTCATAGGGGCCTATTCACTAAACTTCAATAAGTTCAGTGCATTGACGAGCTGGTTTGCATGTCCTTACTGCATTATAAGAAATCTGTGTGAAAACGGTATTCACTAAGGGTGATTTGGATTGGGGGTGTAGAATTTGACTCTCAAATGTGACGTCACAGGCCTTATATAAGGCATTTTCTGTCTCATTTGAGCCCAAGAAGCCATCGGAGCAACATCTCCAGGCCACTTTGGATTTAAAGAAGATAAGAAAGAAGAAAAGAAAGAAGACTGTTGCTGCCCACGGAGGATGAGGAGAACGGTGATGAGGATGAGGACTTTCATCCTTGCATGGGTAAGTACAGCTTTAATTTACTTTATGCTGGCTGGCTAATGTTTTATTTTTAATGGGCAAATACCTATTATCCATATCTGGATAATGGGAATTTTGCCCATTACAGTGTGTGTTGGGGGTTGAGAGGGGGGAGGGGGTTTGGGAAGGGGGAGGGGTTGTATTTTTTTTTAAATATATTGCACTGTAATGATTTTTTGAATGGGGAAAGTGCTAATAGCACTTGTATCCATTCCAGTGTGATGTTGTTGGTAGACTGGGTGGGTGAAGGTGGTAGTGACAATTTTAATACTAGTGTACATGAGCGAAGGGTCTCGAAAACAGAACCGTGTTAATTTCAGGTCCGGGGACACCCTGCTTCCCAAGATACAGGCCCCATTATGGAGTGCCGGTATCTCCTATGCATTTAAATGTCTCGTGTCACGTGATCGTGACATTTAAATGCATAGGAGATACCAGCACCCCATTATAGGCCTGTATATCGGGTAGCAGGGGGTCCCCGGACCTGAAATCAATGTGGTTCTGCTCCGGAGACCCTCTTCTCGCGAACACTAGTATTGAAATTGTTATTAAAACCTTGCGATCGCTGCCAAGATATGTGCAGGGAGAGGTGACTCTCTCTGTGCAGCTCTCTATGCCGCTGGCCCACCCACATTGCTGCAAATCCTCGGGTGAGACCTTATGAGAGAGGTGAATATCACATCGCAGCAACTCACCAATTTTGGTCATTTAACTATTGCTGCTCTTCACAGTCTTTCAGAATACCTTGATCACTACATTGACAAAACTGAGGGAATAACAGGCAGAGTGATACATTTAATGAAGGATGCTAGCATAGGCCCCACAGTATCTGCAGCCGTTGTGTTGCGGGGGGTCCATGTTTCTATATCAGACACTGCAGTGTTAATTCTTCAGTGCTGGGACATCTATGGTTTCATGACTGCAGCTTGCCTACGGTAAGTACAAAAAACAGTGCGTCTGGCTACATCTGTAAGTGTAACTAATGTCAGAGTTTCCCCTTTTATGCAACACAGGTAGATGGAGTGGCTGTTTGAGGCTAGATAAGGCTTTCCCATTTAAAAACATGTCTAGTGTTCCAGCCAATGCTCTGGAGCTTAAATAGTACTCAATTAACTTAGATTTCTGCCCTACAGTATGCTACACCCCTGAAAAATGCAGCACTAATAACTTGGGTTCATTCATGGGAAGCACTGCAGGTACAAGCACCATCAAACCTTTCTCAGCTCTATGCATTTACTATAGCTTTGTCAAAAACATTTTTTTTAAATTTAATATACAAAATTTTAACCTTATTTTATTTTGTACTGTATGGTAATACAATTTTTTTAAAAAGTTGGGTGGGGGGATTGTGTCTTTATGATGTATTATGTGGGGGTATTGTGGGGAGGGGAAGTATTATGCATGGGTATTGTGAAAAACAAAGTGCATCTTCGAATAAAATACTTATTATCCATGTATTATTTTTTTTAAAGCTATAGTGAGGAGTCTCTATTGTATTTCAAAATAGCTTTTAACTTAAAATAAAAAGGCCAGGGAATTCTCAAGCTGTGTGCCTTTGCCAGCGCACATCATGGAGAGTTTTACTTTTCAAAAGTACTTTTAGTAAACTTGCAAGGTTATGGCCTGATAAATAGGCAGGTGTACAGGTATGTTGCAGAAATACAGAAAGGTAATTCAACAAGTTTAACAATTGTTACTGTAGTTTACTCATTCATTTTACTATCTGATGCAGATTCAAATTTTAATTTCAACATGGTCATCATTTTCCTTTTTGAAATATAATTCCATTGTATTTGATTTCATATGAATTTTGAAACCTGTGTGACCCTTATGCATAATTATTTCATGTAGTGTCACCTAAATATTTTAAGATTGTATATTTAAATATTTATGCATTATTATGGGAAACATTGAAATACTTATAAATTAAACACGTATACACTACTGTACATCTGTGTCAAATGTAAAAAAAAACCTCCTTAAAATTTCAAGTGCACCTGGCAAGTTTGGAAGGTTGACAACTCAGCTCTGTTGGTTTAATTGGTGCAGAAGGGATGAAAAATGATGGCAAGAGAAGCTAAAATGATACATACTAATCAAATATTATAGTGCCAGTATCGCCTTCCACAAATTCTCAAACCGCATCAATATTTACGATATCATTTATGAACACAATTAGGAAAAATGACTAACATTACCCTCATGTTCAATTATTAAGAGCCTTCTTAACATAATTTTAAAGTCACACTGTCTGTAATCTTTGTATGTCTCCCTGGCACCCTCCCCCCACACCGTAGGGTTTTATCTCCATATTGATTTAAGCATTGTCACTTACAAGGGCAGTATTTCAACTACTACCATACATACGGTACATAGGTTCTTTATAATGCTGTTTGAAAATGTATTTTGCTATGACTAAAAGTGAATGCATCTGTAAGATGTTAGACATGGGGTTTGCATTTAATTTACCTAACCTTTATGTCCAAAACATATCTCCAACACTCCCAGGTATTACACACAAAACATATATCACATGTACATTCAACCACAGAGGCACAGAGCACTTAGTCAAATTTATATTGCTTCTGCACATCTTGCTGGAGACCTGGTGAGGTACACTTAAAACTCCTTAACCCACATGGGGATGTTTGTTTTCTTTCCTCTGCAGAATGATCTACTGTAGTGCAGTAATCATGCTACAGTACATTACAGGGTTTATGCACTTTGAGAAACATACAATAACACAACCTACAGCTAAAAATGTTACATCTCTACACAGGATTGGAGAAATGTATAAATGTGCTTAGGAGAGGACAAGGAAATATCGTAACTGTTATTAGTCATATCACAATTGCTTTTGCTGTGTTGTTGAAGATGCTGTACAATTATGGTGGATTTGACTGATAAAAAAAGTAGAGATTTCCCAATTAATTTTAGACATAATTATAACGTCAAACATCCCTTCACAGAGAAAATAAATATTAATTTGTATATATATGTGTGTGTGTGTGTGTCACAAGTGAGATTTTTATTTGCTATATGCTTTATGGTGGAGGGTTTTTCGTCACCTTTTTCACCCACCATAACTTATCTATACTGCTGCGGCCAGCTTTAATCTAACAAATGCCCGTAATTTTCCGGGGCTTTTTTCGGCTGGCGCCGAACTTGGCCGCGCGCCAGCCGCATCTTCGCCTCCCCTCGCGCGCATCTTCCCCGCATCTTCCCCTCCCCTCGCGACCCCCTGGCTGCTCTGCCTCTGCCCGCCTCTGCTTTGCGCATATTCCCCGCATCTTCCCCTTACCCCGCTTACCTTTCACAATTCGGGGATGCTGGGGGAACCCTGGCACGTGTGACCGCGCCCGCACATTGCCCGGTGGCGGCCGCAGGAGAATAAAGGTGGCCGTCACAGTATGTTGTGAAACCTACCCAGCCTTAAAATTGCAAAGCCAGTACAACCAGCATCACAGTGATGAGACCCAAAAGGTTGAGACAGCTGTCTGTGAGTACTGGCTATGCATCAAAACCAAGCTGTGATGAAAGCTGTGTAATGCAGAAAGCATTAGCTTATAAGGGTTCCATGTAAAAATGGTTTTGAAGCAAAAGGTGACAATGTGTGCTCATTTGCATGTTTCTTAAACAACACTTTAACCTCCTGTACTGTCCAGTACTAACCTCACACGTGCATATTTCCATCCAATTCTGCGTCTCATCTTCTTTATGCTGGTCTCGGATACAGTGAGATTGTGATTTTGCTGCAGAGTGTATATGACCCTTAAGGCAATCTTCTCATCATTCTCTTCACTTATTTTGTCGACCAGAAGAGTTGTCTCCCTACAATGTACAGAAAAACAACAATCCGGGAAGTTACAGTGCTGTAGGCCACAAGTACAACACATCATTTACAGTAAAAAGAGTATAAAATTAGATAGATCTACACAATATATAGTTCTATTAATATGCAAAATATGATCTCATCTAGCACAGGACATAGCTAACTAGTCCACGTTTGTCTATATAGGCCAACAATACTCTAAGCGATCAATCCTTTTGGTCTTTGTAGACTGTGCTGACTGATGTGTCATTTTCTCTCTTTGGTCTGTAGCCATACAACTATCAACAGGCAATTTTTTCCAAAGCGTAGCTTGACCGGACATGTGAATTGTGTGCTTGTAGTACTTTAGGGAAATATACCACTAGATTAAATTGGTTTCTTTTGTTAACAAAAACCCCTAAGCTAGGGAATGCATTCAACTGTCCCATAACCCCTTTGGAGTTTCATTCATGCCTATTAAAACCCTGTTACGAATCACTACCTGGTTACAGGAGTGGTATTCCCTCCTATGGGATACATCCATTTACAATCATCTGCCCATATTTGTTTTTGTGCTTTCGTATGGGGAGACTGTGAGTAGGGGACTAGGACTACCATTAGAACAACTGTGGTCTTTTGGGAACGGGTCCTGAGATGGGGTTCATGTGGAACATACCCGAGACACATAGAAAGGTTTCTACCACAAGGGAACACAACGGGTACGAAAAACACCACTTTATCAACCTCTACGTTTACTTTTGGTTATCCCACCAACCTAGTCTCATCCCCATTTTTTGTTATTGTGGTTTTTTTCAACTCACTTTGTGTTTTGTCTCATTAAACTTGTTGGTTCACCATTCCCAAGAACCGTAATTTACCTGTCTTTTGTGTGCGGGAACATTATATTATTTTTATCGTATTTTTGCTTAGGAAAAAGGAATTAGGGGTCCCCCTTTGTTTCCACATTGCGACCTTTACCCTTTATACCATTATTTGTGCGAAAATGTCTAAAAATACATTGTCACTTAAAAGTTATGTTATGGTATTTATTTTACTATATCCAGATTTTGCAGAATCTCAGACGCTTTTGGTGTAGCAGAACTACATTATATATATAACCAAAAAAATTACCAATCTTAAATGCTTATTTTCGACAAGTTTTACAGCTAGCCAGCATGAGCCCACTTCGTCGGCAATCTCCCTGCTTTTCGGCGATCCGCTGACACGGCGGTGCCGGAGAAAGTTCCGCAACGCCACATTGGAATCACGCGAAGAAGAGGGCAACTGCGTCATAACGTGGGCCAGGCCAGGGCTCACGCATGAAAAGCGCAATAATGGAGGGGTTTTCCTTCTGTAGAATCCACAGATAAATTGCGGGAGACCTCGTAATTTCCAAACGTCTGTATTGCATGCGGAAACAACAGTAAAGACCACGAACAAGTCGCGGGACCGATTCCACTTTCCGGTGGTTTTAAAATGGCTTTAACGGCGGGAGTCCTGCAGAACGTAACCCGCCATATTTTGGGTCCGAACCTTTATTAATCTTTTGAAGAATCCTCTTCCCAGAATAAAATATGGAACACAAACAGAAGTGTTTTACTTTCTACCTGTATTAACTTTGGTGCACTTTAATAGTATTAGGTTCAAGGAATAGATAGTTAGCTTGAATTACCGAAATTAAATTAGTTGGACACAGTGTGTCCTTAACTTTTAACTTTCATAAACGTAAGAAAAAATAATCCATGCATCATGATAAAATTTGTTGCCATCTACGTACAAATGCACCTATTCTGGACAAAAAAAAATTACACCATCACATAAAAACACTACATACTCAATGAAGAATCCTGTCACTACTGTAATTATTCAAAACCTGAAACAAAAAAGACACCATTATATTAAAATTAACCATGAGAAAAAAACATTAGGTGTAATGCCTTACAGTATAGAGCAGAAGATAATCCCAAACAGCAATCATCCATTCTGGGCCATTCAAAGATTAAAGTTCTACCTTCATATATCAGCATGTGAGTGCGATCCTCAGTGATTCTTTTTATGATTTACCAATGATCCCACAGCTGTATTCCCGGTTTTCAGTTAAGTCAACAAAGAAAGAAGGAAATAAGAAAGTAGCGAAAGTCAGTTGGAAAGACAATTGTTATGAGCAGAAGAGGGCCTATAGGTTTCCATGGTGAACGCTTAAAAATAATTTCAAAATAGCTAAGTATAAACATTTTTTAGATCATATCTAGGGTTTCAAGCGGACAAAATCCACACGAAGGTCTCTAAAAAAATAAAAGCGCAGGGCACCTCTCTGCCAATTTTTGAAATCTTTAATGTTAATATGAGTATGAGCATTTATACTTGAGAAGAACCTACTACTAAAAGTTTGAATATACAGACTTTTATTGGGAAGAAAACAAATGAATCACACGCACACATAATAAACAAAGATATCATCATTTTTTTAATAAATTTGTCAACGTTTTTTGAAGAAACTTAAGTATCCAAAACATGTGGTTTGCAATAATTTAAAGACTCTACATAAAGAATAATGGCCAAACATAAAGGGAAAGAACAGTAGAATCTTACTGACAAAAAAAGTAAAAATAACATGCTGATCCTGAAATAGCAAACTTATTGCGGCAAAAAAAAAGGTCCTACAGTAGATCTATTTTGACTAAATTATTTACAAAATTTTTCATAAACTGAAGAGAAAGGCAGGCAAACTCACAAATACAGTTATCATCGGCCTTTAACAATGTAGTGGATAACACAAAATGAACGAAAATAGTCATCACTATGCAAACAGCTACAGAAGTATAAAAAAGAAATTAATAAATCAATTCATACTGTACTGTCTATAAAACCAATAGTAATACTCATTTCTTTTATTCTGGGGTTCTCCTGTATTTTTTTTTACTTTTTTTTTCTTTCTGTATAGAAACTGAGTATGAGTGGTGAGGGGACGACCCTCATTCAATCATTTCTTCCCCCACACTCCCTTCCCCTCGAGGCCCGGGTGCCGCCAGCCTCTTTACCTAAGTACAAACGCAATACCACGTACCATAAGCCGGCCCTCTCAAAAAAGCGATTACACCAACCACTAACCCGCTGAAATGGGATACTCAAGACTCGCCGTAACTTGTCCATGCCCGGCTACTAGACATTTCCGTAGAAAGATAGAAGACAAGTGGTCTGAGAGCTTCTCCCGCAACGACGGCGAGGTCGACGGCAGCTAAAAATGATACGATTGACTAGAGAGCGAAAATAAACAGATAATTCTGAAAAAGGCGATGAGCCGTTGAGACCACATATGATACTAATAAGGGATTTAAAAGTGTCAAGCTGACAAGGACCAAGGCCAAAAAAGAGGCTGGTAGAACGGGGGGAAAAAGAATCGACCTGCTAATCAAGAGAACGGGGTGCGATAGTGCAGCTAAGAAAACGAAAGAAGAAAGGGAGCAAGGTTACCAACAAGAATTTTTCCAAAAGGAAGGCGATGGTATAGATAGGCAAGCAGGAAGATTGAAGTGGACAAGGAACGCAGGGGAGACAGGAAAACTACACTTGCATTGCAGAAGGCAAAGGTGCCAAGCATGTAATAAGTTAACCGATTTGCAGCATACTCTGAGGAGGAGAATAGTGATTAAAAAGAAAGAGGGAAGAAAGGAACGGATGCAAAAAAAAATAGAGATAACAGAAAACACAAGTAACGAGCGAGAAAAAGAAGAGAAAGTGGAGCGCGAAAGCCACAGGGGAAAGAGAAGATAAATGCCCACGACGAAGTCAAGACGTGACGAAGGTGGATATACGAGAAATATGGCGGGAACGGAGCAGAACGAATGGCGAGGGGCCCGCCGTCTAATGAAATGGAGAAAGCCAACAGAAATGACTCATACACAGAGGGAGAGGAGATAACGGGGGGGAGTCACTCTGGCTCCAGGCGGATGGAGTGGGAAGACAGGAGAGGTCCGAGACGGAAATAGGAAAGGGTAGAGAAGGCAAAGGAAGTAAGAAACATAAATAGAGGCGAAGCGAGTAAGAAGGGGAGAGGGAGAGGGGGGACCAGGGGACGTTAGAAAGAAGGCCTAACGAGCAAGTACCCGGGATGGGCCAATGGTCAATAATGAGAGAATCTAACGTGAGCGGAGAAACAACACACAAAAAAGAGAAGTGGCATTCAAGAGAAGAATAAATCGTGAATAAGCAACAAACACGACGGAGGGGACCGGATACGGGTGGCCAGGGTGAATATGGACGTAAAAGGGGAAAACACGACAAAACGAGGGTACGAGGATAGGGAGGGAGAGAGGAAGAGGAGGAGATCACGATTCCTGTAAAATCGCAAGAAGAAAAGGAATTGAGAAGGGCAATTAAGAACAAAACAAAGGGGGCAGGCAGGGAATGAGAAAGGAAATCGTTCATAAGAGAAATAGAGTGTTCAACAGAAGTGGCGGATGGAGGGAACTAGCGACCAGAGAGTAAGTGGAGTCGTCGATCGGAATAATACGGGTTAGGATGAACAGAAGTTGAAGGGGCAAGGGAAAAGGAAGAATGTAGACAGGAAAAAAAACATGCGATTTAAGGTACAATATTTATCGTCCATACAACGACAAGAGAAAACACGCAGCAAAGCGACATGTTTTCCCCTGTAAATCCAGTGAATGTTGCCACTTTATCACCCAGTACAACCAAATACCCATACTTTTATACAGAGAAAAAGAATGCATGCTCCCATAGTGTAATCAAAACATTAAGCGATTAAAAATTGCTCTGATGTTCAAGGTGCCTCTTAAAAGATATTCAACATATTCAGAGCCAAAATTGCAGTTCCGATTACTATAGCTATGACATTTTCCTACAAGGTGTACAAGGGTTCTAAAAACTAGAGCTTTATCTGTAGTATCTTTACAGGCACTCGCTGTCTTTTATTCACATTCCTCCAATCGTTCGTGCACTTCTCGCGGCCCGTCCTGTCTCATGTGGTGTGTGGTGGACTTAATTAACGGTGTGATACTTTTCCTGCTCTATGAAGATAGTGGATTATCTTCATCGAACTAGCAAAACTCCCCTATTATGGTCGATTCATAGTTATCATAGTAGATGAGGTGAAAACGACATATCTAATGTCCATCAAGTTACCTATGCTAAATTTAGACGACAGATACTTATCCTATATTTTTATTTATGGTATATTGATCAGAGGAAGGCAAAATAAGGTATATTGGGGAGTTGCCCAAATGGAAGGTTCCCTGCACATTCCTGATCAAATAAGTAATGGAAGAAGTATACAATACACTTAAGTTGGGTTTTTGGTGATCCAGAAACTTACAGTGTTATGCCTATAAAGGCCCTTCGACAAGTGGTGGGGCCTTAGAAACTGCCAATTGGCCTTTACAATAGCGTAACAAATTACTTTAAAAACTTCCCCGCGTAAGAAATGTAAAGCTACTTGGGGGAAAGTACAGTATCGAAAACATAGTATTTGCCACATTTTTTCATTACGTACCAAGTTTGTCAATGCTGTGGAGCATTATTGACCCCTGTTAAATAAAGCACCTTTTTTTTTAAATTAAATTTCCTAAGCCCTTCCCCCCCCCCCCCTCTGTCCTGTCTTGCTTATTCATGCCATGCTGCACCTACCCGCATCCTCCAAACGTTGAAGCACTGAGCACGCCATTATTTTCGTTGATCTGTTAAGGACCATCCTTTTATCAAGCCGCTAAAGAGGGTTACAGTTGGTAGCCCACAGGGAGCATTGAAGTTTTTTGTGACTTTGCTTGTGTGTTTGGATTTCTAACTGTAAAGAAAGTTAATCCTGAAGATATGTTGTGGGTTTTTGTGTGTTTTCCCACCGAGGAGACATTTTGCTGCTTTCCCACTTAACAGACCTATGGCCTGGATACAATCAAGCTGCAATAATCTACAAATCTGCGGTATGTAGTGCCAAAGAAAGTACCTTATTTTACGTGAAATACATCAAACCTTGTACCATGAAAAGAAAGCAATGTTAATATCGATCCGTTAAACCATTGCTTTGTTTAAAACAGCATAATCCTGCATTTTTAGGTAAACCGTGCTCAATCAAGATCTGATATTTATTTGAACAGTAGAAATATCACAATAATTTATACCTAGTCAGGATGGTGTTGGCCTGTCCCTTGCCTAATGTTTTAATGGCCAATATGCTGTCATTATAACATACGATGTATCACACGACATGACTGCCTTGTGGTGATCAAGGTGCACGCAAGAGCGCGGCAGGCCATGATTTTCAAGCCAAGAAGCAGTAAGCGCCCTGGATGATTAACTCTGCAAGGACCCGCTCTGAATGGCATAACCACACGTTATTCTATGGAGTGAGCATCAGTCTCTTATTGCTGTGCAGAGGGGCCCTAAGAGAAGCAATCTCTCCCCTGTGGGTCCCTTCCCCTGAGTCAGCTCTTACCGCGATCCAGTTTTATTGTTTTACATGTTCTTTACTGTATTGAATAAGGGGGTCTCTGGAGGTTGTGAGCCCCCATGAATTTAACTCTGGAACCCCCCCTGCTTCCAGGAAAATAGACTTTTCCCGTAGTTGATATCTGGTAGTATAGCCAAAACAGTAAACTCACATGCTCATGAATTTCTCTACCTTCTACCCCTTTGTTCTGGTGTGTTTTGTTTGGGATACACCCGGATAGCGTAATGCATAAGTGGCTTTCACTTATCTGGTTCATCTTTATTATCCCTGTTTACAGTAATAATACATTAGTTTTTCTATTGGAGTTCACCCTCCTCATCTTCGGTTCTTTCTGGTTGGTAGTGCTCTGCCCAGTTCATCTCTTCCTTATCCTGAATGACTCCTGATTTCTCAGATAATGTTCCATGATCTCCAGCACATATTTAGCGTTCCTTTAATGTCTCTGTGACATCATTTATAAAATAATATATATCAATATTATAATATTATCATAATATATATATATTTACGTGTTCGACAAACCTATACTTTGGCTCGCCCCCTGGCGGTGGTTTAACCCCAGGCTGAGTAAATATTGGCCAAGCAGCACAGTTGGTACTAGGTGGCGAGTAAGATTTTTTTTGTGTTCTAGTAGATTTTTTTTTGTATTTGTCAACCACTGGTGTATATATATATATATATATATATATATATATATATATTATATATTATATATATATATGGACCCGAACCGGGATGTAATAAAATTCCATATACAGGGCTCCCAGGATACTGAACATTTTTTCTATCCTGTTTAGGATGAAAGTGCAGTCCTCAGAATGCATGCACTCCATCCCACAGTTTGGCAAGTGCTGGAAACTGAGGGATGAGGGATCCAAACCATAGTTTGTCTGCCTGCCTGATTCTGTCACCGGCCTTTCCTGCTAGTTAGACATCAGGTATTTAAGGCAGATTTCTGGTTCCTCCCCCCTCCTCCCCAAAAGCCCTGGAGTGCAGGAAGGCTGCTGGAAGCAGAGAGGGGAAACGGTTAAATCATTCTTTTCCTTTTTTCTCAAACTAAAGTTCTTAGTTTTGTTGTTGGAGGGGATAGCCCGTCTCCAACCCCAGTCAGGGAACCTTATTCAAAGTTATTGCTCAGGGAAGCAGGTTTTGTTTTTCTTATGTATATTTTGTTTCCGTGTGGCATCTCAGTGTCCTGGGACGGAATAACCATGGCATAGCCTTTTTAAAGGAACAGCACGTTACGCCTCGTCTTTAACTTCCCTAAAACTGTGATCTAACATCCCGTACAGAGACGCGGAGCCCCCGGAGTAAGCAGTTTGTCACAATATACAACACAGTGTTCGACGGGCCCGAGCGCTGATTTGAACTCGTGGTGCCTCCTATTGGCCCAAGCAGCGCAACGGTTTTTTTTTTTATCATTTTCCCTGCCCTCGCGCTGGTGGAAAGAAATCCTCCTATTTGATTGGTTGTGCGCCAACTTGGCACACTGACATTTTTTTTCTTTTGGCACCCTCCATCCAGGCTGTATATGAGCTTGGCATGGAGCGCCTTCCTCGTGAGCAAATCTGAGCACATACGTACTCTCACCATTCCCCCACACGCCTCTCTTCCATTTCCCTCCTATGCGTCACCCATACCCCCACAATGCCCTCGATGCCCCACATGCCCTGTCGATGCTCCCCCATATTCCTCCATGTCCGCATGCGTGCTCTCCGATGTCCCCTGCCGGCTCTCCGATGTCCCCCATTGTGTCTTGATGTCCCCTGTGTTTCTCCAACGTCCCCCGTGTGTCTCTTAACAATCCCCCTGTGTGGCCTCTGCTGTCCCCATTGTGTCCCGATGTCCCCAGTGTGTCTCTGATGTTCCCCCGTGTGTCTCTGATGTCCCCCGTATGTCTCCGACGTCCCTCCGTGTGTCTTCCGTACGTCCCCCAGTGTGTCTCCGACGTCCCCAGTGTGTCTCCTATTCCCTGGTTTGTCTACGACACCCCTGTGGTGTCTCCGATGTCCCCCCCGTGGGTCTCCAACTCGCCGCACAGCTCTCAATGTCCCTGCAGCTCTTTGATTCCCCCGGCTTCTGATGTCCCTTGCTGCTGAACACTGTGATCAGACTTGAGCAGGAATCCCGGCGCCGGTTCCTCCGCTTAGTCCCCATCACCAGATTTGGAAGCGCTTCCTCACCGGCTTTTCTCCCTGAGTGGCCTCCGTATCTTGTGTTTTGTGACTGAGATGGTGTATGTGGTGTTTGTGTGACTAACCTGACTGACTGTGTGATGAACTGACTGACTGTGTGTGACTGACTGTATGTGACTGAGTGACTGACTGTGTGTGTGTGTGTGACACTGTGTGTGTGTGTGTGACTGTGTGAGAATGTGTGTGTGGTGTGTACACACACAGCCCACTGCCCCCTTCCCACCAACAGCCACCGTCACCTGCCCACTCCACAGCCACCATCACACCTGCCCACCACCACGCCACCCGTTCACCCCATTCCAACCTCCTAAGAAAAAAACGATCCCCATGTCACTCTCTGTCACCTCATCTCTCTCTGTCACCTTCTCTCTCTCTGTCACCCGCTCTTTCTCTCTGTCACCCGTCCCTCTCTTTTCTGTCACCTCTCTCTCCTCTTTCTTTCTGTCTCTCCACCGCACTCTCTCTCTCTCTCTCACACCGAACTCTTCTCTGTCTCTTCTCTCTTACCACACTCTCTCTGTCTCTCTCTCTCCCCACCCCTCTCTCTGTCGCTCTCCTCACCCACACTCCTCTGTCTCTCTCTCTCACCCCCAAATCTCTCAATCTCTCTGCTCTCTCTCTCACACCCCACACTCTCTCTGTCTCTCTCACCCACACTCTCTCTTTCTCTCTCTCTCTCTCACCCACACACACTCTCTCTCTCTCTCTAACCCAGGGGTGAGCAAACTTTTTATGCCGAGCCCCCCTTTTTCATCCACTAAATTTCTCGGGGCCCCCCCTGCCTGTGTAATCAAACTCACATGACGTCAGCGCACTGAGCTGGTTCAGCCATTGAGGGCGAACCATCTTGTAACTCCCCCCGCCCACCGTCTACAAAAAAAGTATTTATACACAAATACATAACTTAAAAATAAATATTATAATATTTGTCTAATAGCGGTCCCATTTCTGCTGTATTATTAATCTCTCTCTTCTCCCCCGCCAACTAGAACACCTCAGGACCTCTCTAACCTCTTTCCAGTCTCTCCCTGTATTCTCAACTCCCCCTCCAGTCCCTCTCTATTTTCCTCCCCTAGTGTCTCCCCCTACCCCCCACTTCTCTTTCCCCTCCCCCCCCCACTCTCTTTTCCCTCCCCCCAGTGGTGGTGTCCTTTTCCCTCCCCCCCTTAGTCTCTCCTCTCTCCCCTTCCCCCACATTGTCTCACTCTCTCCTCCCCTGCTTCCATTCCTCACACTCCTCTTCGCGTCTGCTCCAACTCCCTGTATTTCTCACTCCCCCTCCAGTCCCTCTCTATCACTCTCCCCTCAGTTTCTCCCCACTCTCTTTCCCTCCCCCTGTGGTCTTCTTTCTTTCTCCCGTCCCCCTATGTCCCCCCTCCCTCCATTGTCCTCTCACTCTCCTTCAGCCATGCTCTCCCTCCCTCCATTGTCTCCTTGCCTCTCCAACCAGTATTGTTTCTCCCTCCACCCGGTTCTCTCTCCCACCCTCTCCTCCCTCCAGCCATTGTGTGTCTCTCTCCTCCTGCCAGTGTCTCCTCCCTCCCACCAATGTCTCTCTCATCCCCATCCCCATGTCTCTTTCATCACCCCCCCTTTCCCCTGTCACACTCACTCTCACCCCCCTCCCCAGCCTCACACTCCTCACCCGCCCTCTGTCCACTCCACCCTCCCATGCTCAGTCTCACAGTCACTCCCCATGTCCCAGTCTCACACTCCTCCCCCATGTCCCAGTCCTCACTCACTCTCCCACCACCCCCCATGTCCCGGCTCCAACTCCCCCCCCTGTCCCCAGTCTCACTCCCCCCCCCTCATGTCCCAGCCCCCCCCCCATGTCCCAGTCTCACTTCCCCCCCATGGTCCCAGTCTCACTCCCCTCCCCCCCATGTGCCAGTCTCACTCCCTGCCCCTGTGCCAGGTCTCACTCCCCCCCCCATGTGCCAGTCCACTCCCCCCCATGCCCAGTCTCACTCCCCTCCCTCCCCATGTCCCGTCTTCACACTCCCCCCTGTCCCGTCTCACTCCCCCCATGTCCCAGTCTCACTCCCCCAGTCCCAGGTCTCACTCCCCCATGTCCCAGTCGCACCCCCCCCATGGTCCCCCCCGTCTCACCCCCCCCATGTCCCAGTCTCACTCACCCCCCCCCTCACTCACCCCCCCCCCCATGCCCATTTCCCATTCTCACTCACCCCCCCCTCACCCCCCCCCCCCATGTCCCAGTCTCACTCCAAAACCCTCCCCCCATGTCCCAGTCTCACTCACCCCCGCCCCATGTCCCAGTCTCACTCAACCCCCAGTCTTCACTTCCCCCCCCCCCCCATGTCCCAGTCTCACTCACCCCCCCCATGTCCCAGGCTCACTCACCCCCCCCCCATGGTCCCAGTCTCACTCACCCCCCCCCCATGTCCCAGTGTCACTCAACCCCCCCCCCCATTTCCCACAGTCTCAGCTCAACCACCCCACAACCCCCCCTCCCCCCCCACCCCCATGTCCCACTGTCTCGACTCACCCCCCCCCCCGCTTTCACCCACATCTCACTCACCCCCCCCCCCCTTTCCCCTCTCCCTCACTTCGACGTCCCCCCCCCCGCATTT
This sequence comes from Ascaphus truei, assembly GCA_036426205.1. Classification (NCBI taxonomy): domain Eukaryota; kingdom Metazoa; phylum Chordata; class Amphibia; order Anura; family Ascaphidae; genus Ascaphus; species Ascaphus truei. Next base: position 132,046 of record WSYH01000339.1, read on the forward strand.
CCCCTTCTCACTCACCCCCTCTGTCCTCCCCATGTCACACACGAAGGAAGCAGGAAGCAACGAGATGCTGCTGTGTAACTGTACACAGCGCTCACAGCGCCACCTAATGGCCAAAAGAAAGTGCAGCTGGCATACGGCTTTTTTTCCCCGGCTCCTGGCAAAATCGCCGCTGCTTCCTGCGCCCCCCCTAAACATCTTGGCGCCCTCGCGCCCGCCCCAGGGGGATCGCCCCCATTTTTCGCAGACCGCTTCTCTGCCCACACCTCTCTGTCTCACACTTGGCTATCTATTTACCCTATATTATCTTACCTGCCCTATACTACACCAAAAATAATAACCTATACTGCTTCTCTTCCAGATCTGACTCAACCTTCACACGGAGACATCGGAATCCCCCTACCCAGAAATAAGTAAGAATGCCTCCCCTCCAACATATAACTTGCGGTAATGAGGGTACCTGACACAAGGGACTGCGGATCAGGTAGATCCCATGCGGGATTGCTGCTTTAGATATGGGAAGTGGGGGCATCCACTAGACTGGTAATGGGTTCAGGAATTAGTTCTTCACCTCTGGCTTTTTGTCCCCTAGCTCTGACATTTATACACACACACACACACAAACACACACACACCACACACCCACACACCACAAACACAACAAGGACTAATTGTAGTAAATATGTAAGACATAAATAACTTATGTCAAAAAAGAATGTTCTTACTAGGAATTTATTCGATTTATGTATTTTTAGGGCTGGGGGCGGGCTAGGTGCGAGTAGATTTTTGTTTTTTTAGAGAAATGTGAGTTTGAATGACCTGTACGGCAATTTACTCGGTTATATCAATCTCCCCTGAAGCGGGGTTGAGTTTGGATCCAGTGAAATCTGGCCACTTGGTGGAATGATCAATTTCCAATGAACGAGAAAGATTTTAAGGAGGTTTGTTGGCTGCCAATATCTATAGACGTTTCCTTTAAAATTTCTCTCATCTAATTCTCCTCTTAGTCAATCCCCTGAAATGATTTATGCTTTTGATTGTCAGCCAAAGCAATTCCAATCTTGAGCGAATGAAATCATTCTTTTATATGCTTTTTGTCTTTATTCATCTGACTTGAACTTCCATTCTTAGTGGGCTCGATGCAGTATCGTCCGAAAAGAGATTCGCCAAGCTTACCCGATTTGGCATGTTTTTTTGGTGAATTTCCCTCTCCGTATGCAGTAGTTCCGAATGTCTTTTTCCGATTCAAGCGAAAACCATTCCGCCCACTCTCACACGATGATTTTGGCGATCACCCACATGGTATCGTCGTGCATGGCAGGGTGCTGTTATTTCGGCTCAATCAAACTCTCTTGCTGAATCGGCGAATAAGCATGTATGTAGCTCAGCATATTTAAAGGCAACGTGTACTGTTAATCATCTCTCTGTTTTTGGGAGTGAGAGAGAAGAAGACGCACAGAGCTGGGCGATTTAATCTGTGAATTTGACTGGAGAGACCTTGTTGGTATATTGTTAAGCTTTGTCCTTTTGTTTGTTTGTTTCATCTACCATCTTTGTCTGTTTTGTATGGTAAGTGTTTAGTGTGATTGGCTTTACATTTGTTTCTGTTTTTTTGTTTTTTTGTGAGTGCTAGAGGTAATGGCCGCAAAAGCGTGGTAAGAGTGATGCTGGTGTAGTGGTAGTGCTAGTCTTGGCGAGTCGCGTCGGTATTGAAACGAGGGTTCATGTGAGTGCTGTTGCTGGGAGTGCGAGTGCTGTTGCTGGGAGTGCATTGCTGGGTTGCTGGGGATTGGCGAGTGCTGTTGATGTGGAGTGCGAGTGCTGCTGGTGGCTCGTTTGCTTCGGTGTGGCTGGTGGTGGTGTTGTTTGGCTGGTGGCACGCTTTTGGAGTCTCTTCCCAATTGGAAGAAGTGAGAGTCCAGTCAGCACCAGCCAAGTTCTGTGGCTAAACGTGTTCGAAGAAACGTGTTGGAGCAACACGTAATCCTCGCTTCAATGACCACGAAAACACATCTCTTGTCACTGGGATTCTCGAGCACTATAACAGTCTTATGGACATTTAGTAGGTAAGTCGACCTTTGCATTCATTCATCAAATACATATTATCCTATCGTCATGTGAGGTGTCTTCATATCAAAATATTGGGTCCCCTAATATCTAGGCAATGTTACTTCCTTTACAAACATATCTTGATCATATTACAACGACAAGAACACTCAGTCCTCAATTACGGCACCTTCATGACAATTATTATGCAAGCTTCCTTACATGTCTATTTTTACAAGTAAATGCTCATGTGCTACACAGATAACACCTACACCACCTGTTTTGGTACTCTTGGAACACCTAGCAGTTTAGGAAATTGGATCGTTTAATATTAAGAATTACTCATAATCTTTTGTTAATGTAAGTTCAAGTTCGGAGAAGTTCCTGCATGCAAAACAGAAATGTGGAATCAAATACCTAATTGCTGTTCAATGCGTGGGGGAATCATGTGAGGGACCGGAACATTTGTCGCCAGAGAGTGACGACATCAGGGCTAAAGCCTTAAAAAAATACAAGCACAACGCGTGCATGCTTCTGGCCTGGAGGTGGCCCGCCATCACAAAGTTTACGTCCTCATCTTAACACCATTGGAGGAGGCAGCTGCAACAAAAAATTCTTCTTCCCGTCTGCGTGGATGGTTTGTGCCGGTGACACGAGACATCAGAATTTATTTTCCTGCTCTTATTTCCACCAGTGACAAATGTTACGGTCCTAGGCGTGTCGTAGGTTAAAGTTCTTTTTGTTTTTTTTCCGCTCCTACTTAACTTTCTTCCCATATAAAGCATACCTATCATATATATACTATATATGTTTCTCTCAATTATCTAGCTATCAATATATATTTATATTTCGGCGGTGGTCCTACTAAGCACAAATTATATATATCGTCCGCACTGAGGCGCTTTTGGCATGTCATTTCCCACAATCCTTTGCTGCAGTGGAAGCGCTGTATGCTGGCCGATGATTGGGAACGACAGGGTGCCACCTGTCTAAGGCATCCATCCCAATTAGCACACCTTCATATGTACTGTTGCAGTACATACATATATATATTTTACATTCATTGGTCAATTATGTTCCAACTACAACACCACAGAACTGCGTCTTTAAATCATGATCCAACATATAGCTTTCTATGGGCAACAAACAATCCGTTGTCACTACCATCATTTATTATGTTTCATAAAAGGTTCCTAGTTTTGGCTTCATGTCATATACCAGAGAGCATAATGAGGGATCAGGTTGTAGTTTGTTATGTAATTGGGGTTCTTAGGTAGCCAGTTACATTACTATTCGCTCATCTACCATTGTGTTAAAGCATGTATATAATATGTCATCACAAGCATACACGTGATCACCAGGGGGGGGGGTTTTGCACACTATTGGCATGTTCCAACTAACAGGGGTCATGTTTCGTGTTCACCCCTTTGTTCCAAAGCCATTTTCTGCAGCTATCAATTAATTGAAATGTCAAGGTGATGTGACCTTTTGTGGGAGGGGACTACAGTTCTTAAAACGTCCCAACATCACATAGTTAATGGTCACACTTCAATTGTACATGGTAACATGTACTGATTTCACACACCAAAACCACTATTTATTAAAACTCTACATCACACTTCATTCACTCAATTTAACTTATAGAACACCACTTTAAATCCCAAGAAGTAGCATCGCTGTGAGCGACACACTGCATGTGTTGTGGAGTGCCAGCCACATTGAGGCCTGCAGCACCTTACATTCTGTTATCACACCTTTCCTGGTACACACAAATAACATTCAATATTACGTACTTAATTCCTAATCATAGTCAACGTTCGTGTAATGGTAGTTCATGTACATTATTTATTGTGATTTTAGTGCATCAACAATATCTGTATGTCAATATAACTATTATTTTAAACACCATTACTGCTAACATTGGTATGTTGTATGGTAGTGTCAAAAAAAAGGTCCCAGTTTTTACACTGTCATGTAACTTTGTTATTACAATGGAGAATGTTCATTTGACAGACACATCTTTTCATTTCATTAATTGATGCCTGTGTAGTTAGGCATAAAAACTCAGATACACAAACGCAATGTTCATTATGTACACATTCCAATTAACAACTTATGTTATTGTCCCCCTATATAGTTGCTCCTGGAGGTCATGTTTCACCATGAAGACTGAAACGTCTCTTCACCTGGGACTCACCATTTCATCTACCCTGGAAAGTATGAGTGTCATGAGGTGCAGGACAACTAATATGTTAATGTATATATGTTTATGTTTTAATGTTAAATAAATGGCTTGACATCTCATGTCAATCAGAATCACTTATTGGTACTGAAAAGAAGTTGTTTGAAATAAATAATGTATTGTGTGTGAAATGTAAACTATCATATCATTGTTGGTGAGATTTGGACACCTTTCATTCATTCATATTTCACACTGAGACGAAAACTAGTTATTACTACTATTTACTAGGCAACCTACACACTTTTTCGAGCCAAATCCCCGTATGTACTGGCAAATACCTGGAATGCGCCAACTCCTCACCTCAACAAGCCCGTTGCATTTGCCTTCCCAGCCTGGGGTTCACTGCTGGCTGATGGGCGCTGATCTGTTAATGATAATTATTATGGATTTATAGCTGAAATGCTTCGCGTGTCTACATAGGCATAAATTCATAATTGTAATCAGTATATATATATATAACTGGTGGCAGTATTGCAGCCAGCGGGAATAAAATGCTTCATCCTCTTGGAAAATATCATGCCTCGGCGGCAGAAACAGTCACAAACCTCATACACCCGGGTATACCGAATTCGTGGCCAGCCAAGCGTCGAATAAAGTGGTCCCCGCCAGTGTACGTCAAGGTATAATTTTAATGTTTACAAACATAAAACGATAGGAAATATGTTAGTTGTTACATTGTCATAACAACTCATCTTATATATTAATCATGCAAAATTTTCATGCCTGTCATCATCTGTCCTTTTATTTTTAGAACCTGATGTTTGCCCAAACGACAGAACTTCTTTTCAAGTGACCATAACCGGTTTTCCCAGTAAAAATGTCACACAGTCATTCGCTCATCAAGTAAACACATCCTCAGCAATAGTAGCTTCAAAGAAAGAATATAGTTGCCAGCAGAAATCTTGTCGCCATTCTGATTTGAATGTCAGTGCACGAAAGAATGATATCACAGCAGGTAACTATATGATAAAGCTCAATCAGGAAGGGCAATATCAGTATTTGTCCACATCTCCATTCGAATCTCTTCAAATTCCTAAAAATTAGATACAAATAATAACACATTAGAAGCAGTAGTTGTCAGGCTAAGCCAGCTAATCAGTTGAGAGAAATGAACTGCAAACCAGAACAACAATTCACTTTACCCATCAGAGATGATCAAATAAATGCTGCTATTTTTCTTCCCAGCATCTGATGTTCATTCCCCATTCGGATGGTACACGGTACATTAGCTGCAAGTCTGTGCATGTCCCTCTCACATCCAACCCGCTGCCATCTGTTGAAATCCTGAACTGACACCTACTAAGGAGTCATCCAAAAAGAAAGTTCAAAAATCAAAAACCATTACTATAACCAGTGTTTTGGAAACAAATTAAAAAACAAAACAGGACATGGAGTCTCATAATTTTTGCACTGTGTAGCACTGGTTCAGAACTGCAACTTCCCACAACCCCGCCCCTGAAGTGTTACTGGACTATCCCCCTGCCTCTGTAAGTGGCACTGACTATCCCCCTGCCTCTGAAGGGTCACTAGTGACTATCCCCCTGCCTCTAAAGTGTCACTGAACTATCCCCCTGCCTCTGAATGTCAGTGGACTATCTCCCTGCCTCTGAATGTCATGACAAATCCCCTGCCCTTAATTTGTCAGTGGGGCAAATCCCCTGGCCCTGAAGGCCACAGACTAGTGAAAGTGGTTGTGTTTTTGTTGAAAGTCGTTGGCAAACTAAAGGGTAAACAAACAGACAACCACAGGCTTTACTCGGTCTCACAAGGGAAAAAAAGATAAAATTTAACATTAAGTCATCTGTATTTTGCCTTGTGATGTTTTCATATAGATTATTTTAAGATTATAGTATGTATTATCAACCCTGTTTGTTTCCAAACATTCACAACTATGGGTCCTTGTACACAGTGAAGTTTGGAATGTTTCACAGTACCGATGAACGCAATTGTTATAATATTTATGTCTTAATCATCTGTTCAGTATGGTCAACATACACAATTTCTATGTTTACATTAGCTTGACATTCACCTTAACTGCTAAACAAGTATTTGTGTGTGTTAGGTACATCATTTAGGAGTGATTGCATGTTAATATTAAGGAAACTTTCAACATTGGTAAATGTAGTATATACAGTTCTTACAGTCATCTTGCAATTCATTTTATAAGCAGGATTAACTGTCAATGATTACTTACCTTCACCTTCCTTGAAGCTTCTTAATGTTAACAGATTTTGATCATGTCAGCGTACTCGGTTACAATAACATTGGTTCAGGTGTATTAATATACACTTGTATATCCTACATTACACTTCGTTTTTTTTTATCCTATGCCTACTTACTTGCACATAGGTTCAGTGTAGAACATATTAAATATATCATATTGTGTGAAACCTACAAGGCTGCTGGCCATCAGAAAAATAGCTTGTTTGGCTGTTTAAACGAACCCGACATAGAACACACTGAACCTAATTAGGCCCTCAAACATCTCACCCTGTAATGAATTAAACAAAACCGTTAATCGAGAGAGAGAGGGAGAGAGAGAGAGAAGAGAGAGAGAGAGAGAGAGGAATCCCAGATACATATAGACAAACGTGTGTGACACACTAAGAGATAAACTCACATAAAGAGAGACAACACATTGAAACATTGTACATGCACACAAGAGAAAGACAAACCATGTCGATGTGTGTGTCTCCAATGCCTTGTGTAACCATTATTTTATTAGCTAAACCACTGTTGAATTTTCACCCACATAGTTTTTTAATTACATCGTACACGTTTTGCTGAGAAACTAGATAAAGGCTAAAAACAATGTGAACATTCAAAGTGAATGGCTATCTAAAAAAACCAAAAAATGTGTGCCAAATTAATTTCTACACATTAGAACTGGTGGGGGTAAAAAGGGTGGTTACATTCAGCTTCTATTGGTGACCTTCAAAAAAGCCCAATGAGAACATTTATGAATTTCTACATCTGCACTAAAAACTTAGCACTCAGTTTCCCACACATCTTTGAACATCAGCAATGGAAGACCATTCATTGTTGTTGCAGCAATCCCGCACAAATATATAAAGTTTATGATACAGAGGGCAATAATGTCAACTGAAGAAAAAATCTAACGTTGGTCAAATCTATGACTTGATCCGAACAAATATCCAACTAACAACAGGATCTTCCAGCAGATACTTTTAAAGCTTTCTTTTAACGCTTCACTTTATCAACAAATGATTGTTTTAACGTGTCTAAAACCAAACAAAGAAACTAGGGATTTTTGGGCCTATTGGCCCAAAATATAAATTATCATGAACATGGGACTTATGTTCTTGCTAACTCGCATATATTTTCCTAATAACAATAGCAATGGATCCGCAACAACTTTACCGCTGACTCGATACCTGCTGCAATAGCTTCACCCCTCCCATTCCCTAAGTCCCAGATGTCACAAGATGTGAGGTATCCTCCTTACTCAGACCTTTCCAGAACCTTTTTGGAGAAGAACTATGTGATGGGGAAACAACCCACGTACCTGCGGACTCTTCTTTGAACAAGGCTGGGCGATTCTATGAGTGCCTCTGCATGAGATGTCTTTCAATTTCAACAGGATTCACGGGTGCCTCAGAGCGGAAGAAAATACGTTCTTTATGGCGGCGACTGTTGCGCCAAACCAGGGTTACTTCACACGAATGGTAAATACAAAAATTGTATGCGTTGACCTCCCCGGGATACTTTTATTTTTGTATCTGCAACATTTGTATTCCAAATGCGTGGATACAGCGTAAAATTGCAGACTGCCTAACATGTAGCGTGCACTAATTCACATTTTTACGTAATACAATATAATACATCAACAAGCATTTAGAACACATTGCTAATCGGAATACAATATACCTAGTTTACTATCGTCTTAAACTATCTTGCAACATGTTACCATAAACTGAATAACAACACACACCTCCATTGTTTATCATGCAACCTCTCAAAAAGAGGCCCCACATATGACGTGGGACCCTTGTCATGTCCTAATAAGCCGTCCTTAAAAGGTGTACGGATGTTAGGGCCACCCCAAACGACGTGCGCGCGTGAAACCTTATTGGCTGTGGGCGTTTGTTATTGTTCCGGTCGGTCTGTGCACTGTGTCATGCTCACGCTTCTATGTGTGTGGCGTGCACAGCGCGGTAGGCCATGTTAATTAAGTGGGATGGAGTGTTTGCGTGTAGTTCACGTTGCCTAACATTACCGGTCACACGTCTTTATTCGGTCATTACCTTGATCGACGTTGGTTCCGTCCACACACTCGGTTAAAAACATTTCTACATTTCACAAGTACGTGTGTAGAAGTAATGTAGTTAGCGAACTTTTGATTTCTTATAATATCATATGCTTAATGCTCCTAAGAACATGGAGGGACATGTATAAAACGCACAGCGTACACTTGTTTAGCGGCATGCGCTACACAGTCCATAACAATCGTGAAGTGCGTGCGCAAATTAAGATGGTGTCGCGCACATTATCAGGTATACAGGCAAACGGAAACAATATCCGTAGTTATGCAGCAACGCCATTATTCCAAAATAAACATGTTTATGTTATGTTCAACCTTTGCACGTTGCAACATATACGTGAATTACGCGTGGATATACAACAATGATATAGAGATGTTGTAACGCGTTGTCATGGCGTAGACATATCTACAAGTGCATTCTGTGACCATCATGTGTTTTGCTGTATTCATAGATGCTGCGGATGAATACATGGGATCATTCAAAGAGCAAATCGTTATATGAGAAAGAGTTGGTGAAAGAGAGCCACCAACTACATTACTCATATGCAACCCTTTTTAATGTTTGCTGGCATATTACTAACAATACATAATGTGAAACCGGTGTATGCATATATTTAATAACCACGTAATTTAACATAATGAATTTGCTAACCACTGCAGTTTTTCTTTCTGATTTTAATGTGTATCCTTTTGATTTACTTATAACATTATATGTAATGGTTGTAAAATATATAACCATCCCTTCCCACACAGCAAACCACATTTGTGTACTATATTGGTATAATGGGACGTATGACTGTTAACTAGGTTAAAATGGGTAGCATAAACCACGTAGCCATTATCATGTGAACGTACCCAAGTTGCTATAGGGGTTTTTAGTAAATGGTTTGTAATTGGCAAATATATTGTAGAACCAAGTTCTCAGGTGCTCACCTTAATGCTGATGTTAGAATAATCGGCTACACCATCAGTAAACATTGAAATACTCTGTATATTTGATAAACCACAGTAATAATGTTGTTGTGGTGTTTAGTGAACGTTACCACATACATAGTAAATGGATTCTGATCATATAAAGAACATTAATACTGATGGTATCATTTGATGTTGTTAAACATGGCATCCTACCTAATTGAGATACCACCACCAGTGGTATGAAAGTTGTGTGTATGCATTGTGCACGTGATGAACGTGACTATTTAAATTAATTTCTAAATATCATCATAATATTGTTTAAGTTACGTGAATGACATACAACTATATTAACAAACATTGTCTTAGGTGTACTAATTTATGACACGTTACTAATAAATCTAGAAATGTTTGTCATTGGGCGTTACCAAAATTTTTTACCGTTGGTTCCATTTCGGAGGTCAAAAGAACCCGTTGAACTTATACTGTCATACACATGTGCCAAGGTTACCATAAAACCAGATAATAATGATACCATACCTAATCACAAATATCATTGCAAGTTACAAGATTGTAACAACATTGGTGTGTTTACAGGCAACATGCATTGATTGCTAGATCACTCATGTGCATCGTGGTTAATCACCTCACCATCAGCAAAATAATAGCACATTTATCCCCTTCTCTACAACAATCACCACTATATTACAGTAATGCACTTGGGTAGGGTACATACATTAAAATGGGGATGGTCCATTTAACTAATTTTGAGAAATACAATTCACATAACCATCACGTGTAGCTAAACGCATTTACTTATACAGAACAAAAGTTGTAAAATATCTCTATTTTGGCACACATGTTTGGGTTAATAAATCCTATAAGTATACGTATAATAGAGGGTGTCACATCTTATGACAGATGTCAGGTTCATAACATACCCATGAGTCATCATTGAGGCATATACAAAAAATCTATATGTACATATAATGATCACACATTGTCAGACAATCTTCGTGACGTAGTACCCAGTCACCAAAGTGGTGTATTGGGGTTTACATAGAAACACCAGTATATGTGCTAACATATAATATGAAAAGAACAATGGTGTAGACATCATAGTGATGCACATGTCACGTGGTTTACAATAACATTGTATGTAACCTTGTGCAATAAGGATGACTAAGGCCATCCGATGTGTATGAGTTTGCCTAATCAACACTGAATGGTAGCGACAATTATTCATTTGTCACACTGTTGTATTTCACACATACATACACACTCAAAAAAACATTATAAGAAGGATTTTAACCTGTGGTTGAATGACATATACCGGTGCCACATGCTTTTTGTATAACAGCAGAGAAGAGAAGGTGTGCGACCCATATTCATCTGTTTACTAATAAAGAGAATGGTTTTTTGGCAAAATTGTTTGTTTAATATAACATAAATGAATATATTAAAGAAAGTAGTAATATGAACATCTATGTATTAACTTACAATGAAAAAAAACAGATTTTGACTTTTCTGACGTTGTCTCTGCACCACTGTCTTTTTGTTCATTGTCAGCTGGCACATTGAGGGATGCTCCTCCTCCAAAGGCTCACCTATGTCTGTAACTACAACATTATGTCTGAGGCTCACCTTGTTCAAAATGCACATGCTTTGATTATTCAGAACACTTTTGAGGCTTAATTGAAGGTCCCACCAGTTCGTCGAGAGCACCTAAACCTTGTCTTTGAGAAGGGCCAAATGTCCTCTCTATAACGGATCGCGTCGAAATATGGGCTCATTGTACCTCTCCTCTGCTTCATTTTTGATGGGCTTAGCCACCACGGGGTCCGAGCACGGCCCTAATTCCGTATCCTGAGATCACTATAATCAATGTAGCAACACATAAGGTAACATTAGTGATAAACATTATTACCATATAATAATTCCTAGAAAAAAAGAATAGTTTAGTGTTACAACATCACTAATATGTCTCACCCAGCAGCCACCAGTCCAAAATAGCCTTCTTCGAAAGCATGGAAGACTGATTGAGTTCCTCAGGATAGAGGAATCGTGACTGAACCAGGGAATTTGGGCTACCACATCATAATCTTCATCGTGGCTCGCATACCACCCTGTACTTCAGGGAATGGAGTGCTTACGTTGCTAAGCCTGCTCACTCTGCTAGCGGAATCAAGCCACAGGGGTGCAATCGATTGCACGCATCACACATGGTATCCCCGGCTTATGGATAAAAGCCCTTCCTGACTTCCAGCGCACACTGTGTCTGCTCTTTAGGAAAATAAATATAATTCCTAGACATCTATTGAGTGCACATGAAACGGGGTAAGGCCCCGCGATAATGTAGATTGCAACCCCCTCCCACTATGCCCACAGTTGTCTGGAATGACGCGGACGCAAGTAATGTAATGAAGCAACAGGCCTTTTAAACAAGCCCATGGCTGCACGACCTCTGGCTGTCCCAAATCTAAATCTCCCCTTATCTCTCATAAAGAGATACTATTGCTGCTGAACTCAAACGATGGGCAACCTTACTATCTCCTCCTCACTCATCCCATCTAACAGGGTTCTCCCTCCCGTACACACGCGACGAGCCACACTTGTCTCCTCTGTCCTTCTCCTCTATCTCCTATCCCTCCCTCCCTGTCCCACGCCTGTCCCCTGTCCGTGTCTGCGTGCCTTGGTCCCTGTCCACTGTCCCTGGCTCTGTCCCTCCCTTGCCCTATGTTATTCTCGTCAATCAGCCAGCACTCGTGCAAAGATGTTCCTCCGTCCTCCCTTAAAAACCGCATCATTTTGAAATCAGTAGCTGTGAATGAGCAGGTAAGGGTCGTCCTTTACATTATGCTATGTGATGATGGTCAGGAACAATTGTAAAATGCACGTGTTACATTAACATATTACAGTACTTGGCTCTCCCAAGCTGTATCCATTTGTTCAAATAAGTATTAGTTCTGTTTATTTCAGCGTCCAATCGTGATATTTCCTGATATAACGTGAATCTTTTACAGCATGCATTGTAAATGCTAGTTATTGTTTGTAATGCATTACCACTTCTGAACGCAACCGTCGTCATGTAATTAGCTACAACCATGAGATTGACGTAGAAAAAGTTTGCTGCAAGATGTCTAATTTAGCCTGTGTAGTGTCACATGTTCACAACCACTAGTATTCTCGTGTGCATAGTCATACATTTATGTCATGGGATAGTTCTATTAAGTCATTTTGGAAACGTTAACATGAGTTAACTATTGTAGAGTGTGTGTATAAGTTAGCATGAAGTGCTTGTCATGCAAACGGTTACAATGTAAACATTCATGGATTGTGTAAACATGAGAAGAATATGTACATGAACGTTTGATGATGCGCTACACATACAGCATTTCTAATGTAAAGCAAACATGAAAAAAAAAGAAAAAGGGAGGCTGAGGGAGTAACCACGTGGAGGAGCAAAAGCGGTGAGGGGGAGGAATTAGGAAAAGGACGGGGGATGAGAAACAAACGACGGCGGCATGAGAGCCGCGAAAATACCCGATAGGACGAGGGTAAAAAATCGTGCCTCTCGGGTCCAGCACGCGCCTACTACAGTAATCTCACTCGCTTTCTCTGTTGCTGTGCATCTTCGCTTGGTAAAGACCTTGCTCTGCTCGGCCTAAAATGACTTCCGATATACTCGCCCCTGTCCCCTGTTTTCGTGCCCCCTCGTCTACTTCACGTACATCGGCTCCAATAAACAACGGGGAACGGATTCCATACCTTTCTCGTCTTCGTTGTAGAAAAACTTTCGCCCTCTCCACTTCTCCGTACCCAGCACGGGGGAGGGGGCCATAGGGGCCCCGCGGAGTAGCACTTCCCTCACAGACTATCTACCTCTCCCAGGGACCTAGCGCCAGACTCCGGTGGTACTCCGCGAAAAAACGTCGACGATTGCTCGGCCGACTGCCCATGCCCACCTCGGAATACGCTTAGTGCCCCGTGTCTACGCTTCCATTCGGATCCAATTGATCAAACTTCTCCCGTTGTTTTTCCTGCGCCTACTCATCAGCTACGCCGGACGGCTACGAGATCCCCCTCTCCATTCTCCGTCTTCCTCCTCCTGTGCAAAATTGGCTTTTTTGTCTGGTGGTGTGTCACTTGTGTCCATCCTCACCTAACAATTGCGCTCAGTTCAGTAAAATGTGTGATATGATGTGAGCTTCTCCTTTAGGAGTTGAGTATAGATTTTCCATTGACACATCATCCATGATGAGTAATGTGAGAGGCAAATATGAGAACATATAAAGTACAATGTTATGCAACTAATACAAGTCAGGTGTGACACAATGCAGTGAATGATCCCCCCACACTTAATGCTAAAACACATTTGTATTGTGAGCAATAGAATGTAAACAGTACTGTAATGTTATCGTCCCCGCTCCATTGCCTCCAATGATGTCCATATAATTATTTTCTATAGTGCGTTCGGCAACCGTAGCGATCGTTCTCCCCTCCAACTTGCCAAGTTTAGTTGGCGGGGACACATTGGCGAAGAAACTCTCCATTTGTAGTGGCGATCAGCACCGATAAGCTGATTTTAGGTACTTGAATACAGCCGAAACGGCAAAAAAAAATTTATCGGCCCACAAACAATGCGATAATAATACACTTATCGGCGCTTTACTGAATCTCAAAGCCAAATTTGACGGAATTATGGCCCAAAAATTGCTTTATCGACGCTTTGCATGAGGCCCTTAGTAGGTTGATGCTTCCTACTGCCATCATCAGAGCTATTCTTAAAGGATTGAACCAAAGATATCCTACTCCTTCAACCTTGTGCATTTATTCTTCTCAAATATAATCAACAGAGAAGAACTGTGACATAGGGAACAAGGAACTCTTGACATTTTAGTTCGACTTTTCTGAGTGGAGACATCTCTTAGAAAGAGGTGCTCATCTGTTTCTATCCCTACTGATCACTGGAACTTGGAGTTTATTCAATGCAGCGAAAAGATTGTCTACCCGACAAGATCGGTGGGCTCTATTCTTTTCTGGGTTCATTTTCTATTTCATACCCAGTTCTTAGAATGGGAAAGCAGATGTTCAATCCAGATTGGTCTTTTAATTCTTCAAGTTCATAAAGAAGAAACCTTCTGCCTAAAAATTTCCTTGGTGTCACCTTTTCTTCTGATCTTCTCTCACGTACTGTAGTAACAGAGCCTATTCTGATGAACCAGTCCTACACAATCCCCGCAGGATATCCATTTAGTCCAGCAAGATGACAACTTGATCTTTCAAAACCGTTTGTTTGTTCCAGAATACGTAATATTTGAGATTCTACATATTACGCATGATTCTAAACTGCCGGCCATCTGGGTATTCCCCTACACAGGAACAATTATTTCCTTCATAGTATTACAAAGATATGCCCTTTCCTCTATTGCTCGACGGCAAAAACTCTGACACAGGCCCCTTATTCTTTCCGTCTTGATTACTGTAACCTCCTGCTGTCCGCCTTCCTGCCTATCACCTTTCTCCCTACAATCTATCCTAAATGCTGCTACCAGAATCACTCTACTCTTTCCTAATCTGTTCACAGCGTCTCCCTGGCTGAAATCCTTTGCCTGGCTTCCTACAAATCCCGTATCACACACTCCATTCTCCTCCTCTCTTTTAAAGCCTACACTCTTATGCTCCTCCTTATATCTCATCCTAATTTCTCGCTATACACTGTCCTGATTGTGCTCAAGGATGTCTTCTCTCTACCCCTTTTGTATATAAGGTAGACCACCTTAAACCTTTCTCACGACTGCCCCACACCTCTGAAATGCCATTCCTCTCAACATTCACAAGTACCCTCTCTTTCAACCTTTTAAGCACATCAAAACACACCTGCTTAAGGAAGCATGTGAGTAATCTGAGTGAGTTTTTACAACGTATACATAAACCTTGGCTCATTTTTTTTAGAGAAGTGTTTCAATAAAAGTATTTTCTACAGAAAAGTTCACATCCTTTATCCACTCAAATTTATCAACCATGATGTGGTTGAAAAGAGAGGCCGTCGCTCAAGGACTTTGTCTGATCAGATGTTGATCAATCCTCGATGAAACCTTCAGGAGGGGAAACGCGTTAGAGTGTAATCTGTTTCTAGTGCCCAGCAGAGACCGAGGGGGAGACTCCACACAGTATCATCTGTTTGCTTCAGAGAGCCTCCAGGGTCTACATCGGGATCGAACCGGAAGTGCGGGAGCTGAAAGACACAGACGTCACAGTTACCGTGAGCATCGAGCAGGGAGACCACTCTGCAACCTCCGAGGCGGCTGTTGATCAAGTATTGATCTATCTGCGCATATTTTTTAGAAATGTGAGTATGTTTTACCCTTTCATGTAGATAAAATAAGTGTCTTGCAATTTGCACTATGTTTGTTCCTCTTCTTTCTCAAACCGGTATAGCGGTGAGGATCCTTTACCTTAAGCGGTCCACAGATGCTACAAACCCCATAAAGATTGAAAGATAAATAAACCTTTACGTACATCTTAACACAGAGAAATTGTGAGCATAACTGGATCGGGGTATTAAAAATGTACTGAAAAAAAAATTAAGACATATTGCACATCGTATATGTTTTTTATTCCATAACTTGCGCTCCCTGATTTTCCTGGACACCAATGCAAATCGTGTATTGGAGAAAGCAATCCCTATCAAGGGTCAGCAGCATCGGATTAAGTCTGTATTTTATTCAACTATAAGCACAAAAAATCACTATAAGTTGATTTTAATTTGAGCACTATAGCACTATTTTCCTTGGGTTTTTCACTTATACCTTTACACTGTTTATATTGTGCATTTAAGTAGATTTAAGGCGCTATTAGATAACACAGTTATTCTCATGATCAGTATGTTAGGACAGCATCAGATAGGTTAATAACCATGATTTGATTAATACCTATTCTGTCCCTTTCTTCTTGCCCTTGTTGCGAAGCGTTTGCGGTCCGTTAGTGGTGAGCGTCCTCGCCTCGTCCGCTTCCTCGGCCTCTCTGGTTGTCTCTCCTGTCTAAAAATTTCCAATCTTCTGAGTCAGTTTTGAATTGTGTCTAGACTCAAAATCTGATGAGTCATCTGACGTGGTTATACTTGAAGAGATTTTAGAAGGCACAGGTACATGAGACTTAATGTATTCTTTGTTTTTTTTTGCCCCTGTGCCATTTGTAAACTTGCTTTCTTTAAAGTCAGTATGATCACGAGTGAATTTATTTGTTTAGTAATTTAATATCCTGTTCATAAACATCCGCTTCAGTTTTAATCTTAGTATCTCAGATCATCCAAATCATTATACGTTTCTTTGATTTTTTCTTTAACATCTTACAAAACTTTAATATCATTTTCAATCAGAAAATTCATTAATTCCATTGAACAGGCGGTTAAAGCATTTTCCCACTTGTCTTTAAGTTTCGGATCAAAAAATTCATATGCAGGGAAGGTTTGAAGACGTAACCCTCGGGGGTATCAACTTATTAAGAATATAATGCTCAAAAGATGTCTTATTCCACCATTCTCTTATTCTCGTCTGCATATATGATTTAGATGTTTAGTTGCATCTTTTCCCTTTTAGAAGTTTCTGCACTTTCAAAAGGGGGGTGTGCTCCCCTGAATAGAAAATATGGCTTCTGCACTTGCTTGCCTACTTTCCTCACATAGTTAAAATCCATGTTATAAGAGGAGGTGGAGATGGACTCAAGAAATTAACTGAAATCAAATGAACATCATGTAGATTATCTACCATGGAACCACACAAGAACTCCAAGTCCTGAATGAAAGGACTTCAATTTATGAAGGAAGGAAAGGCGGAGGACCTAAATTAACTAAATGTGTCTCACATGTTAGACCTAAATCCACTTTTTGTCCAGACTTGCTCCCCTGTGGGAAGTTTTTCTTAATTGTGGTTCAGCTGATATCCAAAGAACCCAAGTAGTTACAGGACATGGTAATCTTACGAAAAGTGAATGGAAGGCACCACATGATCTCCAAGATGACCACAGTGGAGATAAAGCCTGCAGATAAGGGAGGTAATGTTGTTATCTGGCCTAAGACCACGTATAAAAATAAGTTTATAAACAATTAAACATCCCCTATGCTATGCTATATGACAGGTGTATCCCACTGTAACTTAAAAAAACGAACTAGATACATTCTAACACTGCAAGTCGGAAGGGATCATAACTGATCGTTTAGGGGCAGGTCTAGTTACCAAATGGCCGATTACACCGACATTTTATCTTCTCCCAAAGTTTACAAAACCTCCAAAATCCTCCAGGGAGACCTATTGTCTCGGGGATTGGGGGTCTTTGTGAACCAATCTGTAGGTTTTATGATATCTACTTAAGACCTCCAGTAGAAACACTTCCTTCTACTGTATGTAAGGACACAATGGATGTCTTGTCTAGGGTGGACTCAATCACGGTAGATTCCAATATGATCATTTGCTACGTGTGATGTTGAGTCCCTCTACACAAGCACCATCATGCACATGGAATTAGGGCTACCAAACATTTTCTGTCTATGCAGAACTTATCATCTAAACTCATAGACCTTGTTCTTACCCTTCTTTCTTTTGTTCTCTCACACAATTATTTTGTTTTCAAGAGCAAGTACTATCTACAAGCAGGGGGACGGTGTGATGGGGGAAACGTGTGCACCCACATATGCCAACCTATTTTTAGGATGGTGGGAGCGAGAAATTGTATTCTCGGATGAGAATTCAGAAGCTACTGGTCATGGTGTTTGTTGTGGTTGAGATACGTCGATGACATCCTCATATTGTGGCAGGGCAGTGCCTCGCCTTTGAGGATTTCGTCGATGTCCTCAACCACAACGACCTTAACATCAAACTCACGTTCAAGTGGTGTATTGACGCCAGTGGGGTTTTCTGGATATCAAAATCAGCTTTGGGGATAATGGACACTTATCTCTACTGATATTTTCCGAAAAGAGACATCTATTAATGCCATTCTGCATGCTGATAGCTCACATCCTAAACATCAATTGTGGGTATCCCTAAAAGTGAATTCTTGCGTATTAAATGCAATTGCTCCACGGATGAGATTTTTGAGCGTAGGGCGGTTGAGATGAAGGATAGGTTTCTTAACAGAGGCTATGTAAATTGGGTATAGCCAAGGGTCTTCAACATAGTAACAAGTGTAAAAGAGATACACTTTGGTACCAAAAATAAAGACCAAGGAGTGTGATGCAAAAATCAGATTTGCTGGAACCTATTGTCAACAGTGGTCACATCTCCAAGGGTCCTTAAGAAACACTGGGGGATAATTTTGACAGACCCTGTGCTTAAAACAGCTTTGACCGAGTGACCATGATGAGTAGAAGGTCACCTAACCTTCATGATAACTTGTCAGGAGTCACTATGTTCCATATCACCCCACATTTTATGACTCCCTCATTAAAAGGGATTTTTCAAGTGCTGAACTTGTCAGCTTGTCTCTATATGAGTCAAAAGACTACCTTCCTAAATAGCTCAGGGGATTGCAGTTTAAACATTCATTCATTCATGAATTGCAAAACTAAGGGTATATTTATTACTTGAGTGCCCGTGTAACCTGATCTATATAGGCATGACCACTAGGGAACTTAGATTTAGAGTTCTGAACACCTGCAGAAACATTCGTAAAGCACAAAAAGACCATGATGCATTTAAAAAGATCACAATTGTAGCCTGCCATTTTCTGAACAAACACAACTCTAATCCTAGATTTCTGTTAGCATTTGCTATAGATAAAGTTATCACTAGCACTAGAGGTGGGGACTTTGAGAAAGCACTCCCCATAGGGAGACCAGGTAGATCGTTCAACTGGGGACAATGTACCCAGGGGTGTGAACGCTACCTAGGATTCTCTATATTCTTGTGAATTTCATGTATACCGTATACTGTATTATTCTTGTTGACTTCCTCTTATCGTCAGATATCTCATGTATGTCTTTCCCTTATTTGCTAACTCAGTGCAATCATAATTTGTTTGGACTGGTTTGTTGTTTTGGATTTGGACAAACTATTTTAATATATATAGGTCTATAATATATTATTTTGTTTCCTCCCTTTTATGAGGATTCTATCTACACTTTTATGGTATATACTTCATGTGATGGCTGCCTGCTATTGAGGAGGTGGTGTGCGGTTATAATGATGGAATCTAATGCGGGAAACAAGTACCCATGGTGATGGGGAATGAAAACATCATTCACATCTCATGCTGCTTCAGGACTGGTTTGAAGTAGCCTGTGTTTTCAGAAGGGCTGGCGCTCACAGAGAACACTGATACACTGATACAGCCGCGGCCCCTTTATTCTCCAACATCTCCGAATTTTCCGGGATTTTTTTTTCCGAATGCCACGCACTTCACTCACTTCACCACGTTCTGTACACATTCTGACTGCATTTATACCGCATTCACACCCAGTTGATGCGCGGTTGATGTGTTTATTGATAATGTTCGGATTTAATTGGTTGCAATTCTTCGCGTATCCGCCAGATGGCAATATTCATGAATTGTAATGCGCATCGCGCTTCAGTAATGTGTCGACTTACAGTGTTTAAAAAATACCACATGGTCCATTGTAAATGGCCTTGGGACTGAAGAAGAAGTACAACAATTGTATAATTTAGGCTTTTCATATTAAAAAAAGACAAGCACAGTTTCTGGTCTGTTTATTGTCTGAGAGTCCCGCCATGAGTGCACAACTGCAGTCCGTGTTCCAAAAACCCGACAGAACGTATGCTTATTTAATATGGGCCGCGATCAATGCAACAGATGATAAGATGGCAAAGTGTTCAAATGTATCAGTATTTTTATCGAAAAACTATGACTTTTACACATTTTCGCCAGATGCTCATGTGTGGAAGCGTGCCAATAAGGAAAAGTTATGTAGCGATCCATGTTTTTTTCGTATTGATCCCGATGTTTATTGGAGGGTATTGGTGTGTATCACCGGGTTTTTTTCCGTATCTATGACCATGGAGACTGCAAAAGGCAAAAGGTTATCTTTAAAACCAACTAAGAAACGTCAGTCGCTGGCAAGCAATGCACAGCGACAGCGGGCAGCTTCCAATAACGGTCCGACCGTTCAGTGAAAACCTAGTCACCGGCAAACCCTGCTGTCTGTCCCCCCGGATACCTGCAGCCCGAGCCGGATTTTGCGTACAGATTCCAGCAAGCTTGCATGTACCTAAGCGATTTCCAGCCTCATCAGCTAACTACAGGTGTAGTAGTCCCGCTGTCACCTGTCAACTACATGTATGATCAAGAATTCGGACTGACATGGCTCGGCGCCAGCTGATTGGCAAAGTCTTGGTGAATAATGTTGCCGTATTTTATTCTGTTTTTGAAATATCAATGCACAGTCAAGCAAGTCTCCTGTAAGCAATATCATTGGCTGAGCAGCTTCAACAGTAGATACTGAAAATGGTGGAACGCTAGGCCGCATGCGCATTGGAACCTTCTTGAAAGCATATGGTTCATCACATCAACTAGGTGCATGCGCATGTGAACAGGAGACACCACTAGAAAATTTGGTGGGACTGACTGTGGGAATTCTTTAGGGACTGAATGACCATTACAGTAAACTTTCACTTTTTTTTTCCTCAGAAAGAAAACTTTGTCATCTCATGCAGAAAACGGCAAATGGAGGGATTTCGATGGATAATATCGCTTTGTGTTACTGAATTGATTTTAAAAAAACAACGTACCGAGTCTAAAATTTTAGTGGCCATTGTTATTGATTAGTAGATATATACTGTAACTGAGAGCTCATAGAAAACCTGAAACAGTATGCTGTTGTTTTCAGACCGTAATAAAATACTTTTTATATATATACTGTACGTATAATGAAAACCCGAAAATAAAAGTATGCATTTTTCTACATGTATCCAGTACATATGTGTATTCTATACCCGACGCATGTATTGTTTTAATACTCTTGTGATTTACAGTACTGAGCAAGCCTACAGTATACAGTACGTTATGCTGGATGGTACTGTACAGTATTTCTAGAAACCTGTTTTTGTTACAGTATAAAAGGAGACATGGAACAAT
The DNA here is from genome assembly GCA_036426205.1 of Ascaphus truei. NCBI lineage: Eukaryota > Metazoa > Chordata > Amphibia > Anura > Ascaphidae > Ascaphus > Ascaphus truei. The sequence goes on from WSYH01000339.1 coordinate 153,615, forward strand.
TTAAAACAAATCAACATTTTCTTTTATTGGTGGAGTAAGTACAAAAACAATTTATTTACAAATACAATGTAAAATCATTTTAAGTGTACAGCAATTCAAAACATCAACAGGTGTATGGTTTACTGCTAGTGAAAACATTTATGTACAGAAAGTCAAAACATTTACAGTCAGTCAGGCCTGCACAACTCCAGTCCTCGAGGGCCACAAACAGGCCTGGTTTTCAAGCTAACCTTGAAAAACGGGCCTGTTTGCGGCCCTCGGGACTGGAATTGTGCAGGTCTTGTGTACAGTAAGGAAAAACATTTTCTTTATTAATACAAGTTAAAACACGCAACATCTCCTTTATTAAAGTGTAGAAAGTCAAAACATGTACACACAACAGCATGGTGTTTTAAAAAAAAAAATCTTTATTCATAAAATTTTAAAAACGCAACATCTCCTTTATTAAAGTACAGAAAGTCAAAACATTTACAGTAGGATGGTGTTCAGAACAGTCAGTCAGGCACTGCACAACTCCAGTCCTCGTGGGCCACAAACAGGCCCAGTTTTCAGGATAACCTGAAAAAACGGGCCTGTTTGCGGCCCTCGGGGACTGGAATTGTGCAGGTCTTGTGTACAGTAAGGAAAAAACATTTCTTTATTAATACAAGTTAAACACAAAACATCTCCTTTATTAAAGTACAGAAAGTCAAAAACTTTACAAAAACATTTACAAAAAATAAACAACAGTTTAACAGTCACGCAAATTCAATCCCCACCAGATTGTCCTTCCAGGGCCGATGCCTTGTATGGCGCAAAATGCATTAATGGAGTCCCAAACGATTTTCATTAAAGGATCTGTAATTGAAAAATATCGCCGCTATTCCTCCACAATAGTCCTTCTTAAATTTTCAGGAAGCGCCCTTTTTTTGCAATTTCCTTTGTAGTTCACATTGTAGGCCCACCCTAAGTTACACAAGTAGGACACGTGGTGCTTAAAAATTAACATGGCATACTTCTGGGGTAAACCAGCACTCATCACCCTATATTACTTCTCCCTGAGTGCCGTGGCAGCTTGCGCAGGATGATGTCGGGCACCGTATCGATGCAAGCGTATGTAGTTGGGTTCTGTAAGCTGGTGTTCTTCTGTGAACTGGTGTGCTTGTGGCGGCAAGCGAGGGTAGGTTGTCTGGGAGGAAGCTTTCCTCCGTCTTGGTTGCCGTGTTGTCTCCTGGCGTGGTCTTGACGGGGTTGTCATGTTATCCTCCTCCTCAACGGCATACATGTACACAAATTCTTCGGTGGATGGGGTGCGTTTGGTGTTGGAAAGCGGTCGTAAGGTCCCTTCATCACATCCATAACACAAAAGACGGTGTAAATCAGCACTAAAATGAAATAAATATAAACACTAATATAAATGTGAACCCTGGTTTGGGTAAGAAGGCCGCTTGGTAAGTACTGATAGCACAATCAGACAATAGATAACACAAGAAAAAAAAGAAAAACCGGCGCCTAACAAGTCCAATTGAGTATATGAATGTCCAAACATTACGTGAATAGTCCCAACAGTGTCCTCTGGCGTAAGAGCAGTGAAGGAATGGATGTGCAGCTCCCACCGTGCATAGGTGAATATGTGAAGAGAAAACAAAACACATTATTGGTTGTATGCCAACAATTGGTGCTGACATGAATGTCCAAAACAAATGACAACAAACCGAAACGAACAAAACCAGACAAACAGACAGACAAACACTAGCAAGGCTATATGAATAAAAGCTATTTTAATAAACAACATAAAATAGAGGGTTCCGGAAGAACAATATGATCGCAGCAGGTCAGATGGGGTAACCTATTACACTACTGAGCAAGTGTGAACCTTTTATGCATGGCGGACAGGATACAGGTGGTTTGAAGGTGGGCGGCATTTACTCCTTGATTTGTGAGGCATTTGAACCGTGAAAAACAAACCATCCCTTTGGTTGTGTGGGATGCCACGGTCACTGGTAGAATACACATTTACCGGACTAAAAGAGAAATTATTAACCATTCTTAGGTGGGTTTGTATGTTAGAGTGCCAGATGGACTGCGGCATCGTGTGGGCCGGGTTGAGGTAAAAGGGAATGGCTGTAACAAGAGGAAAGTCTTCAGCATTGAAGATTTGACCTGTAATAATGTACACGAGCGGGGAAGCGACACGTGGGAAAAGGGCCAGGATATGGCACCAATGCGGGGGGTTTAGCATAGTACTTTTCTGGGAGAGTCTCACAATTCCAGGGGGGCTTTTATAGCGGCGCCTTCGAGGTGATCGACACCCGGTGGTGGGGGGTGGCCTACTGCTGCTATGCAGAGCGAGCCCGGGAAAAAACCAAAACGTCCATGAGGACACCAACGGTACCTACGCGTAAGTATGATTTAGTAACTATATAAGACCGTATAGCCCTATTATTGTTTTTAGTTATTGGGCTGTGCCATATTATTAGAACATAGTATTTGTGGTAGAATCGAGTCTACATTGTATTAGGTGTATTTCGGTTATATGTAAACATAATAAAAACTAAAATACATTATAATAACTATTGTTTACGTCTTGTCTTCATATTAATATCCCTCCTATTTTTTCATCTCTATCTCATTTTTCTCTTTCTTTCTGTAATCTTTCTATCCTCTTACAGTACAAAAATCTCTAATGTTTATATTGCTGGCATATTAATATACTATAAAATTAGATAGATCTATACTATATAGTTCTATTAATATGCAGCAAGATAAACAATAATAGATATACTGTATTATAAACTGTAGTTATATAAATATACCGAAATAACTATAAAATTAGATAGATCTACACAATATAGTTCTATTAATATGCAGCAATATAAACAATAATAGATATACTGTATTATATACTGTAGTTATATAAATATACCGAAATAACTATAAAATTAGATAGATCTATACTATATAGTTCTATTAATATGCAGCAATATAAACAATAATAGATATACTGTATTATACAGTGTATACTGTAGTTATATAAATATACCGAAATTACTATAAAACTAGATAGATCTATACTATATAGTTCTACTAGCTGAGAGACCCGGTGCTGCCTGGGACCAAAACCTCCTGCTCCCTCCTCTCTCCACGTCCTCTCCGCCCCCCCCCCCCCCCTGCGCAGCTCCAGTCCTCCCCCCCTGCGCAGCGCTGGCCTTCCCCCCTCCCCCCTACACAGCTCCGGGCGTTTGTCCCCTCTACACAGCTTTGGCCGTGCCCCCCCCCCCCCCCCCCCTATCCAATTTATAGTTATTTCGGTATTTTATATAACTACAGTATATCTATTGTTTATATTGCTGCATATTAATAGAACTATATATGTGTAGATCTATCTAATTTTATAGTTATTTCGGAATTTTATATAACTACAGTATATCTATTGTTTATATTGCTGCATATTAATAGAACTATATATTGTTAGATCTATCTAATTTTATACTCTTTTTACTGTAAATGATGTGTTGTACTTGTGGCCTACAGCACTGTAACTTCCGGATTGGTTGTTTTTCTGTACATTGTAGGGAGACAACTCTTCTGGTCGACAAAATAAGTGAAGAGAGATGATGAGAAGATTGCCTTAAGGGTCATATACACTCTGCAGCAAAATCACAACTCACTGTATCCGAGACCAGCATAAAGAAGATGAGACGCAGAATTGGATGGAAATATGCACGTGTGAGGTTAGTACTGGACAGTACAGGAGGTTAAAGTGTTGTTTAAGAAACATGCAAATGAGCACACATTGTCACCTTTTGCTTCAAAACCATTTTACATGGAACCCTTATAAGCTAATGCTTTCTGCATACACAGCTTTATCACAGCTTGGTTTTGATGCATAGCCAGTACTCCACAGACAGCTGTCTCAACCTTTTGGGTCTCATCACTGTGATGCTGGTTTACTGGCTTTGCAATTTTAAGGCTGGGTAGGTTTCACAACATACTGTGACGGCCACCTTTATCTCCTATCTACACAATATATAGTTCTATTAATATGCAGCAATATAAACAATAATAGATATACTGTATTATATAGTTATATAAATATACTTACGCGTTAGTTACCGTTGGTGTCCTCATGAGTTGTTTGGTTTTTCCGTGTGCATGATAGCACACGGTGGTTGATGGCACAACGAGGCCAGAAGCAGCTAACCAGCATTGGATATCTGCAATTCGGTGTCCGCTCGTGTACATCTCCTTAAATCTCATGCTGAGATCCTTAGAAATCTTTTTAACAGGCATTGCTGCGAGTAGAAAGAAATACAAACACAAGAATGTATATTCTATGTTTAGTCGATGTGTATTCAATGTGCAGTGAATCCACAAAATGGATGGTGTATTTATACGTTAATGACTCACAATAGAGTACGCCCACTTTCAACACCTGTACCTCGTCGCCATGCATAAAAGGTTACACACTTTGCATAGTAGTGTAATAGGTTACCCCATCTGGACCTGCTGCGATCATATTTGTCTTCCGGAACCCTCTATTTTATGTTGTTTATTAAATAGCTTTTATTCATATTAGCCTTGCTAGTGTTTGTCTTGTCTGTTTGTCTGGTTTTGTTCGTTTCGGTTTGTTGTCATTTGTTTTGGACATTCATGTCAGCACCAATTGTTTGGCATACAACACCATAATTTTGTTTTGTTTTCTCTTCACATATTTCACCTATGCACGGTGGGAGCTGCACATCCATTCCTTCACTGCTCTTACGCCAGAGGACACTGTTGGGACTATTCACGTAATGTTTGGACATTCATATACTCAATTGGACTTGTTAGGCGCCGGTTTTTCTTTTTTTCTTGTGTTATCTATTGTCTGATTGTGCTATCAGTACTTACCAAGCGGCCTATCTTACCCAAACCAGGGTTCACAATTTATATTAGTGTTTATATTTTATTTCATTTTAGTGCTGATTTACACCGTCTTTTGTGTTATGGATGTGATGAATGGGACCTTCGACCGCTTTCCAACACCAAACGCACCCCATCCACCAGAAGAATTTGTGTACATGTATGCCGTTGAGGAGGAGGATAACATGACAACCCCGTCAAGACCACGCCAGGAGACAACACGGCAACCAAGACAGGAGGAAAGCTTCCTCCCAGACAACCTACCCTCGCCTGCCGCCACAAGCACACCCGTTCACAGAAGAACACCAGCTTACAGAACCCAACCTACATACGCTTGCATCGATACGGTGCCCGACATCATCCTGCGCAAGCTGCCACCGGCACTCAGGGAGAAGTATAGGGTGATGAGTGCTGGTTTACCCCAGAAGTATGCCATGTTAATTTTTAAGCACCACGTGTCCTACTTGGTGTACTTAGGGTGGGCCTACAATGTGAACTACAAAGGAAATTGCAAAAAAAGGGCGCTTCCTGAAAATTTAAGAAGGACTATTGTGGAGGAATAGCGGCGATATTTTTCAATTACAGATCCTTTAATGAAAATCGTTTGGGACTCCATTAATGGCATTTTGCGCCATACAAGGCATCGGCCCTGGAAGGACAATCTGGTGGGGATTGAATTTGCGTGACTGTTAAACTGTTGTTTATTTTTTGTAAATGTTTTTGTAAATGTTTTGACTTTCTGTACTTTAATAAAGGAGATGTTGTGTGTTTTAACTTGTATTAATAAAGAAATGTTTTTCCTTACTGTACACAAGACCTGCACAATTCCAGTCCCCGAGGGCCGCAAACAGGCCCGTTTTTCAAGGTTATCCTGAAAACTGGGCCTGTTTGTGGCCCACGAGGACTGGAGTTGTGCAGGCCTGACTGACTGTTCTGAACACCATCCTACTGTAAATGTTTTGACTTTCTGTACTTTAATAAAGGAGATGTTGCGTTTTTAAAATTTTATGAATAAAGATTTTTTTTTAATAACACCATGCTGTTGTGCTGTACATGTTTTGACTTTCTACACTTTAATAAAGGAGATGTTGCGTGTTTTAACTTGTATTAATAAAGAAATGTTTTTCCTTACTGTACACAAGACCTGCACAATTCCAGTCCCCGAGGGCCGCAAACAGGCCCGTTTTTCAAGGTTAGCTTGAAAACCAGGCCTGTTTGTGGCCCTCGAGGACTGGAGTTGTGCAGGCCTGACTGACTGTAAATGTTTTGACTTTCTGTACATAAATGTTTTCACTAGCAGTAAACCATACACCTGTTGATGTTTTGAATTGCTGTACACTTAAAATGATTTTACATTGTATTTGTAAATAAATGTTTTTGTACTTACTCCACCAATAAAAGAAAATGTTGATTTGTTTTAAATTGTTCCATTGTCTCCTTTTATACTGTAACAAAATACAGTGTTTCTAGAACATACTGTACAGTACCATCCAGGCATACTGTACTGTATACTGTAGGCTTGCTCAGTACTGTAAATCACAAGAGTATTAAAACAATACATGCTGTACGGGTATAGAATACACATATGTACTGGAATACATGTAGAATAAATGCATACTTTTTATTTTTCGGGTTTATTATACAGTACAGTATATATATAAAAAGTATTTTATACGGTCTGAAAACAACAGCATACTGTTTCAGGTTTTCTATGAAGCTCTCAGTTACAGTATTCTATCCTAATCAATAACAATGGCCACTAAATTTTAGACTCCGGTACGTGTTTTTTTTAAAATCAGATTCAGTAACACAAAGCGATATTATCCATCGAAATCCCTCCATTTGCCGTTTTCTGCATGAGATGACAAAGTTTTCTTTTCTGAGGAAAAAAAAGTGAAAGTTTTACTGTAATGGTCATTCAGTCCCCTAAAGAATTTCCCACAGTCAGTCCCACCAATAATTTTCTCAGGTGGTGTCTCCTGTTCACATGCGCATGCACCTACTGTTGATGTGATGACACGCATATGCGTTTCAAGAAGGTTCCAATGCGCATGCGCCTAGCGTTCCACCAATTGTTCAGTATCTACTGTTGAAGCTGCTCAGCCAATGATATTGCTTACAGGAGACTTGCTTGACTGTGCATTGATATTTCAAAAACAGAATAAAATACGGCAACATTATTCACCATAGACTTTGCCAATCAGCTGGCGCCGAGCCACTGTCAGTCCCGAATTCTTGATCATACATGTAGTTGACAGGTGACAGCGGGACTACTACACCTGTAGTCAGCTGATGAGGCTGGAAATCGCTTAGGTACATGCAAGCTTGCTGGAATCTGTACGCAAAATCCGGCTCGGGCTGCAGGTATCCGGGCGGGGACAGACAGCAAGGGTTGCCGGTGACTAGGTTTTCACTGACGGTCGGACCGTTATTGGAAGCTGCCGCTGTCGCTGTCGCATTGCTTGCCAGCGACTGACGTTTCTTAGTTGGTTTAAAGATAACCTTTTGCCTTTTGCAGTCTCCATGGTCATAGATACGGGAAAAACCCGGTGATACACACCAATACCCTCCAATAACATCGGGATCAATACGAAAAAAACATGGATCGCTACATAACTTTTTCCTTATTGCACGCTTCCACACATGAGCATCTGGCGAAAATGTGTAAAAGTCATAGTTTTCGATAAAATACTGATACATTTGAACAACTGTTGCCATCTTATCATCTGTTGCATTGATCGCGGCCCATATTAAATAAGCATACGTTCTGTCGGGTTTTTGGAACACGGACTGCAGTTGTGCACTCATGGCGGGACTCTCAGGACAATAAACAGACCAGAAACTGTGCTTGTCTTTTTTTAATATGAAAAGCCTAAATTGATACATTATTGTAACTTCTTTCTTCAGTCCCAAGGCCAATTTACAATGGACCACTGTGGTATTTTTTTAAACACCTGTAAGTCGACACATTACTGAAGCGCATGCGCATTACAATTCATGAATATCTGCCATCTGGCGGATACGCGAAGAATTGCAACCAATTAAATCCGAACCATTATCAATAAACACATCAACCGCGCATCAACTGCGGGTGTGAATGCGGTATAAATGCAGTCAGAATGTGTCATGAACGTGGTGAAGTGCAGTGAAGTGCGTGGCATTCGGAAAAAAATCCCGGAAAAATTCGGAGATGTTGGAGAATAAAAGGGGCCGCGGCTGTATCAGTGTATCAGTGTTCCTCTGTGAGCGCCAGCCCTTCTGAAAACACAGGCTACTTCAAACAGCTCCTGAAGCAGTCATGAGATGTGAATGATGTTTTCATTCCCCATCACCATGGGTACTTGTTTCCCGCATTAGATTCCATCATTATACACCGCACACCACCTCATCCTCAATAGCAGGCAGCCATCACATGAAGTATATACCATAAAAGTGTAGATAGAATCCTCATAAAAGGGGAAACAAAATAATATAGTTATAGACATATATATATAAAAATAGTTTGTCCAAATCCCAAAACAACAAAACCAGTCCAAACAAATATTGATTGCACTGAGTTAGCAAATAAAGGGAAAGACATACATGAGATATCTGACGATAAGAGAAGTCAACAAAGAATAATAAGTATACTGTATACATGAAATTCACAAGAATATAGAGAATCCTAGGTAGTCGTTCAAACCCCTGGGTAACATTGTCCCCAGTTGAACGATCTACCTGGTCTCCCTATGGAGGAGTGCTTTCTCAAAGTCCCCACCTCTAGTGCTAGTGATACTTTATCTATAGCAAATGCTAACAGAAATCTAGGATTAGAGTTGTGTTTGTTCAGAAAATGGCAGGCTACAATTGTGATCTTTTTAAATGCATCTAGGTCTTTTTGTGCTTTACGAATGTTTCTGCAGTGTTCAAGAACTCTAAATCTAAGTTCCCTAGTGGTCATGCCTATATAGATCAGGTTACACGGGCAGCTCAAGTAATAAATTACCCCTTTAGTTTTGCAATTCATGAATGAATGAATGTTATAACTGCAATCCCCTGAGCTATTTAGGAAGGTAGTCTTTTGACTCATATAGAGACAAGCTGACAAGTTCAGCACTTGAAAAATCCCTTTTTAATGAGGGGAGTCATAAAATGTGGGGTGATATGTGGAACATAGTGACTCCTGACAAGTTTATCATGAAGGTTAGGTGACCTTCTACTCATCATGGTCACTCGGTCAAAGCTGTTTTAAGCACAGGGTCTGTCAAAATTATCCCCCAGTGTTTCTTAAGGATACCTTGGAGATGTGACCACTGTTGACAATAGGTTCCAGCAAATCTGATTTTTGCATCACACTCCTTGGTCTTTATTTTTGGTACCAAAAGTGTATCTCTTTTACACTTGTTACTATGTTGAAGACCCTTGGCTATACCCAATTTACTATAGCCTCTGTTAAGAAACCTATCCTTCATCTCAACCGCCCTACGCTCAAAAATCTCATCCGTGGAGCAATTGCATTTAATACGCAAGAATTCACTTTTAGGGATACCCACAATTTGATGTTTAGGATGTGAGCTATCAGCATGCAGAATGGCATTAATAGATGTCTCTTTTCGGAAAATATCAGTAGATAAGTGTCCATTATCCCCAAAGCTGATTTTGATATCCAGAAAACCCACTGAGTCAATACACCACTTGAACGTGAGTTTGATGTTAAGGTCGTTGTGGTTGAGGACATCGACGAAATCCTCAAAGGCAGAGGCACTGCCCTGCCACAATATGAGGATGTCATCGACGTATCTCAACCACAACAACACATGACCAGTAGCTTCTGAATTCTCATCCGAGAATACAATTTCTCGCTCCCACCATCCTAAAAATAGGTTGGCATATGTGGGTGCACACGTTTCCCCCATCACCGTCCCCCTGCGTTGTAGATAGTACTTGCTCTTGAAAACAAAATAATTGTGTGAGAGAACAAAAGAAAGAAGGGTAAGAACAAGGTCTATGAGTTTAGATGATAAGTTCTGCATAGACAGAAAATGTTTGGTAGCCCTAATTCCATGTGCATGATGGATGCTTGTGTAGAGGGACTCAACATCACACGTAGCAATGATCATATTGGAATCTACCGTGATTGAGTCCACCCTAGACAAGACATCCATTGTGTCCCTTACATACAGTAGGAAGGAAGTGTTTCTACTGGAGGTCTTAAGTAGATATCAATAAACCTACAGATTGGTTCACAAAGACCCCCAATCCCCGAGACAATAGGTCTCCCTGGAGGATTTTGGAGGTCTTTGTAAACTTTGGGGAGAAGATAAAATGTCGGTGTAATCGGCCATTTGGTAACTAGACCTGCCCCTATACGATCAGTTATGATCCCTTCCCGACTTGCAGATGTTAGAATGTCATCTAGTTCGTTTTTTTAAGTTACAGTGGGATCACCTGTCTATATAGCATAGCATAGGGGATGTTTAATTGTTTATAAACTTATTTTTCATACGTGGTCTTAGGCCAGATAACAACATTACCTCCCTTATCTGCAGGCTTTATCTCCACTGTGGTCATCTTCTGGAGATCATGTGGTGCCTTCCATTCACTTTTCGTAAGATTACCATGTCCTGTAACTACTTGGGTTCTTTGGATATCAGCTGAACCACAATTAAGAAAAACTTCCACAGGGGAGCAAGTCTGGACAAAAAGTGGATTTAGGTCTAACATGTGAGACACATTTAGTTAATTTAGGTCCTCCGTTTCCTCTCCTTCATAAATTGAAGTCCTTTCATTCAGGACTTGGAGTTCTTGTGTGTTCCAGGTAGATAATCTACATGATGTTCATTTGATTTCAGTTAATTTCTTGAGTCCATCTCCACCTCCTCTTATAACATGGATTTTAACTTATGTGAGGAAAGTAGGCAAGCAAGTGCAGAAGCCATATTTTCTATTCAGGGGAGCACACCCCCTTTTGAAAGTGCAGAAACTTCTACAAAGGGAAAAGATGCAACTAAACATCTTAAATCATATATGCAGACGAGAATAAGAGAATGGTGGAATAAGACATCTTTTGAGCATTATATTCTTAATAAGTTGATACCCCGAGGGTTACGTCTTCAAACCTTCCCTGCATATGAATTTTTTGATCCGAAACTTAAAGACAAGTGGGAAAATGCTTTAACCGCCTGTTCAATGGAATTAATGAATTTTCTGATTGAAAATGATATTAAAGTTTTGTAAGATGTTAAAGAAAAAATCAAAGAAACGTATAATGATTTGGATGATACTGAGATACTAAGATTAAAACTGAAGCGGATGTTTATGAACAGGATATTAAAATTACTAAACAAAATAAATTCACTCGTGATCATACTGACTTTAAAGCAAAGCAAGTTTACAAATGGCACAGGGGCAAAAAAAAACAAAGAAATACATTAAGTCTCATGTACCTGTGCCTTCTAAAATCTCTTCAAGTATAACCACGTCAGACATTGACTCATCAGATTTTGAGTCTAGACACAATTCAAAATCTGACTCAGAAGATTGGAAATTTTTAGACAGGAGAGACAACCAGAGAGGCCGAGGAAGCGGACGAGGCGAGGACGCTCACCAGCTAACGGACCGCAAACGCTTCGCATACAAGGGCAAGAAGAAAGGGACAGAATAGGTATTAATCAATTCATGGTTATTAACCTATCTGATGCTGTCCTAACATCTGATCATGAGAATAAACTGTGTTATCTAATAGCGCTTAAATCTACTTAAATGCACAATATAAACAGTGTAAAGGTATAAGTGAATAACCCAAGGAAAATAGTGCTATAATGTGCTCAAATTAAAATCAACTTAAATAGTGATTTTTGTGCTTATAGTTGAATAAAATACAGACTTAATCCGATGCTGCTCGACCCTTGATAGGGATTGCTTTCTCAATACACGATTTGCATTGGTGTCCAGGAAAATCAGGGAGCGCAAGGTTATGTGAATAAAAAACATATACGAATGGTGCAATATGTCTTAATTCTTTTCTTTTCAGTACATTTTTAATACCCCGATCCAAGTTATGCTCACAGATTTCTCTGTGTTAAGATGTACGTAAAGGTTTATTTATCTTTCAATCTTTATGGGGTTGTAGCATCTGTGGAACCGCTTAAGGTAAAGGATCCTCACCGCATATACCGGTTTGAAAGAAGAGGAACAAACATAGTGCAAAATTGCAAGACACTTATTTTATCTACATGAAAGGGTAAAAACATACTCACATTTCTAAAAAATATGCGCAGATAGATCAATACTTGATCAAACAGCCGCCTCGGAGGTTGCAGAGTGGTCTCCCTGCTCGATGCTCACGGTACACTGTGACGTCTGTGTCTTTCAGCTCCCGCACTTCCGGTTTCGATCCCGGATGTAGACCCTGGAGGCTCTCTGAAGCAAACAGATGATACTGTGTGGAGTCTCCCCCTCGGTCTCTGCTGGGCACTAGAAACAGATTACACTCTACGCGTTTCTCCTCCTTGAAGGTTTCATCAGGATTGATCTAACATCTGATCAGACAAATGTCCTTGAGCGAGGCCTCTCTTTTTCAACCACTCATCAGGTTGATAAATTTGAGTGGATAAAGGATGTGAATCTTTTCTGTAGAAAATTACTTTTATTGAAACACTTCTCTAAAAAAAATGAGCCAAGGTTTATGTATACGTTGTAAAACTATCACTCAGATTACTCACATGCTTCCTTAAGCAGGTGTGTTTTGATTTGTGCTTTAAAGGTTGAAAGAGAGGGTACTTGTTGAATGTTGAGAGGAATGGCATTTCAGAGGTGTGGGGCAGTCAGTGAGAAAGGTTTAAGGTGGTCTACCTTTATATACAAAAGGGGTAGAGAGAAGACATCCTTGAGCACAATCAGGACAGTGTATAGCGAGAAATTAGGACTGAGATATAAGGAGGAGCATAAGAGTGTAGAGCTTTAAAAGAGAGGAGGAGAATGGAGTGTGTGATACGGGATTTGATAGGAAGCCAGGCAAGGGATTTCAGCCAGGGAGACGCTGAGACAGATTTAGGAAAGAGTAGAGTGATTCTGGTAGCAGCATTTAGGATAGATTGTAGGGGAGAAAGGTGATAGGCAGGAAGGCCGGACAGCAGGAGGTTACAGTAATCAAGACGGGAAAGAATAAGGGCCTGTGTCAGAGTTTTTGCAGTCGAGCAATAGAGGAAAGGGCATATCTTTGTAATACTATGAAGGAAATAATTGTTCCTGTGTATGGGGAATACCCAGATGGCCGGCAGGTTTAGAATCATGCGTAATATGTAGAATCTCAAATATTACGTATTCTGGAACAAACAAACGGTTTTGAAAGATCAAGTTGTCATCTTGCTGGACTAAATGGATATCCTGCGGGGATTGTGTAGGACTGGTTCATCAGAATAGGCTCTGTTACTACAGTACGTGAGAGAAGATCAGAAGAAAAGGTGACACCAAGGAAATGTTTTAGGCAGAATGGTTTCTTCCCTTTATGAACTTGAAGAATTAAAAGACAATCTGGATTGAACATCTGCTTTCCCATTCTAAGAACTGGGTATGAAATCAGAAAATTGAACCCAGAAAAGAATAGAGCCCACCGATCTTGTCGGGTAGACAATCTTTTCGCTGATTGAATAAACTCCAAGTTCCAGTGATCAGTAGGGATAGAAACAGATGAGCACCTCTTTCTAAGAGATGTCTCCACTCAGAAAAGTCGAACTAAAATGTCAAGAGTTCCTTGTTCCCTATGTCACAGTTCTTCTCTGTTGATTATATTTGAGAAGAATAAAATGCACAAGGTTGAAGGAGTAGGATATCTTTGGTTCAATCCTTTAAGAATAGCTCTGATGGCAGTAGGAAGCATCAACCTACTAAGGGCCTCATGCAGTAAGCGTCGATAAAGCATTTTTGGCCATAATTCCGTCAAATTTGGCTTTGAGATTCAGTAAGCGCCGATAAGTGTATTTTATCGCCATGTTTGTGGGCCGATAAATTTTTTTTGCCGTTCGGCTGTATTCAAGTACCAAAATCAGCTTATCGGTGCTGATCGCCACTACAAAATGGAGAGTTCTTCGCCAATGTGTCCCGCCAACTAAACTTGGCAAGTTGGAGGGGAGAACGATCGCTACGGTTGCCGAAACGGCACGTAGAAAAAATAATTCATATGGACATCATTGGAGGCAATGGAGCGGGGACGTATAACATTACAGTACTGTTTACATTCTATTGCTCACAATACAAATGTGTTTAGCATTACAGTGTGGGGGGCATTCACTGCATTGTGTCACACCTGACGTGTATTATTTGCATAACATTGTACTTTTATATGTTCTCATTATTTGCCTCTCACATTACTCATCATGTGATGATGTGTCAATGGAAAATCCTATACTCAACTCCTAAAGGAGAAGCTCACATCATATCACACATTTTACTGAACTGAGCGACAATTGCTTATATGATGTTACACATGTCACACACCTAACACATCCACCGTATATTCATGTTGCTTTACATTAGACAATGCTTGTAATGTGTAGCGCATCATCAAACGTTCATGTACATCTTTCTTCTCATGTTTACACAATCACATTGCATGTTTACATTGTAAACGTTGCATTACAAGCACTTCATGCTAACTTATACACACATCTACAATAGTTACTCATTGTTACACGTTTCAAACTGATTAAATAGCAACTATCCTCATGACATAAATGTATGCATATGCACACGAGAATTCATTGTTGTGAACATGTGACACTAACATGGCTAATTAGACATCTTGCAGCAAACTTTTTCTACGTCAATCTCATGGTTGTAGCATAATTACATGACTGAGTGTTGCGTTCAGAAGTGGTACATGCATTACACAATACACTAATCATTTACAATGAATGCTTGTACAAAGATTCACGTTATATCATTGTGAAATATCACGATTGGCTGCTGAATACACAGAAATAATACTTCTTTGAACAAATGGATACAGCTTGGGAGCCAAGTACTTTAATATGTTAATGTAACACGTAGCATTTTACAATGTCACCTGACATCATCACATAGCTATTTAAAGGACGCCCATTACCTGCTCATTCACAGCTACTGATTTCAAAATGATGCGGTTGTTTAGGAGACGGAGGAACATTCTTTTGCACGAGTGGCTGGCTGATGAAGAGAATAACATAGGGCAAGGGAGGGACAGAGCCAGGGACAGTGACAGGGACAGGCACGCAGACACGACAGGGACAGGGCGTGGGACAGGGAGAGGGATAGGAGATCAGAGGAGAAGACAGAGGAGACAAGTTGTGGCTCGTCCGCGTGTGTACAGGGAGAGAACCCTGTTAGATGGGATGAGTGAGGAGGAGATAGTAAGTTGCCATCGTTTGAGTTCAGCAGCAATCTTATCTCTTTATGAAGAGATAAGGGGAGATTTAGATTTTGTGACAGCCAGAGGTCGTGCAGTCCCTGGGCTTGTTAAAATGCTGTGCTCATTACATTATCTTGCGTCCGCGTCATTCCAGACAACTGTGGGCATAGTGGGCGGGGTTTCGCAATCTACATTCTCGCGGGCCTTTACCCAGTTTCTATGTGCACTCAATAGATGCTCTAGGAATTATATTTATTTTCCTAAAGAGCAGACACAGTGGCTGGAAGTCAGGAATGGCTTTTATGCCATAGCCGGGATACCATGTGTGATGCGTGCAATCGATTGCACCCATGTTGCTTGATTCCGCCTAGTCAGAGTGAGCATGCTTACCGCAACCGTAAGCACTACCATTCCCTGAATGTACAGGTGGTATGCGATGCCACGATGAAGATTATGCATGTGGTAGCCAAATTCCCTGGTTCCAGTCACGATTCCTCTATCCTGAGGAACTCATCAGTCTTCCATGCTTTCGAAGAAGGCTATTTTGGACCTGGTTGGCTGCTGGGTGAGTACATATTATGATGTTGTAACACTAAACTATTCTTTTTCTAGGAATTATTATATGTAATAATGTTATCACTAATGTTACCTTATGTGTGCTACATTGATTATAGGTGACTCAGGATACGGAATTAGGCCGTGGCTCTTGACCCCGGTGCTAAGCCCTCAAACTGAAGCAGAGGAGAGGTACAATGCTGCCCATATTTCGACGCGATCCGTTATAGAGAGGACATTTGGCCTTCTCAAGACAAGGTTTAGGTGTCTCGATCGAACTGGTGGGACACTTCAATATAAGCCTCAAAAAGTGTCTGATATAATCAAAGCATGTTGCATTTTGCACAATGTGGCACTCAGACATAATGTAGTTACAGACATAGGTGAGCCTTTGGAGGAGGAGCATCCCATCAATGTGCCAGCTGACAATGAACAAACAGCCAGTGGTGCAGAGACACGTCAGAATGTCATAAATAGTTTTTTTTCATGTAAGTTAATACATATATGTTCATATTACTACTTTAATATATTCATTATGTTATATTAAACAACAATTTTTGCCAAAAACCATTCTCTTAGTAAACAGATGAATATGGGTCGCACACCTTTCTCTTCTCTGCTGTGTCTACAAAAGCATGTGGCACCGGTATGTCATTCAACCACAGGTTATATAATCCTTCTTATAATGTGAAGTTGTGTGTATGTGAATACAACAAGTGTGACAAATGAATAATGTCGTAACATTCAGTTGTTGATTAGGCAAACTCAATACACATAGTATGGCCATAGTCATTCCTTATTGCACAATGGTTACATACAATGTTATTGTAACACTGTGACATGTGCATCACTATGATGTCTACACCATTGTTCTTTTCATATTATATGTTAGCACATATACATGGTGTTTCTTATGTAACCCCAAATACACACTTTGGTGTGTTACTTACGTCACAGAAGATGTCATGACAATGTTTGATCATTATATGTACATATAGATTTTAATTTGGTATATGTCCTCAATGACTGCTCATGGTATGTATATGAACTGACATCTGTCATAAGATGTGACACCCTCTATATACGTATACTTATAGGATTTATTAACCCAACATGTGTGCAAAATAGATATTTTACAACATTTTGTTTCTGTATAATGTAAATGCTTTTAGCTACACTTGATGGTTCATGTGCATTGTATTTCTCAAAAATTAGTTACATGACATCCCATTTAATGTATGTACCCTACCAAATTGCATTACTGTAATATAGTGGTGTGTGTAGAGAAGGGGATAAATGTTGCTATTATTTTGATGATGGGAGGTGATTAACCACGGATGCACATGAGTGATCATAGCACTCCATGCATGATTGCCTGTAAACACACCAATGCTTGTTACATCTTGTACTTAGCAATGTATGTGATTAGGTATTGTATCAATTTATTATCTGGTTTTATGTAACCTTGTCACATGTGTATGTACAGTATAAGTCACACGTGTTTCTTTTGACCTACATGTAACAACTGTAAAAATGTTAACGCCATGACAAACATTTCTATTATTTATTAGTACATTGTCATAATTCATTACACCTAATGACAATGTTGTTAATATAGTTGTAATGTCATTCACGTAACTTAAACAATATTATGATGATCATTTAGAAATAATATCTAAATATTCACGTTCCTCACGTGCACAATAGCATACACACAATTTTCAGTACCACTGTGTGTGTGTATCTCCATTAGTGTATGATGCATGTTTAACAACATCAAATGATACCATCAGTATTAATGTTACTTTATATGATCAGACTCACTTTACTCTGTATGTGTGTAACGTTCACTAAACACACACAACTATATTTACTTGTGTTTATCAAATATACAGAGTAAATTTCATGTTTACATGATGTGTAGCGATTATTCATAACATCATGCATTATAGGTGAGCACTAGAACTTGGTTCTACAATTATATTTGCCAATTACAAACCATTTACTAAAAAATCCCTATATAACTTGTGTACGTTCACATATAATGGCTACGTGGTTTTATGTACCATTAACATAGTTAATACAGTCATACGTCCCATTATACAATATAGTACACAAATGTGTTTGCTGTGTGGGAATGGTTGTTATATATTTTACAGACCATTACATATAATGTTATAAGTAAATCAAGGATACACATAAAATCAGAAAACTGCAGTGGTTAGCAACATCATTATGTTAATTACGTGGTTATTAAATATATGCATAACCGGTTCACATTATGTATTGTTAGTTAATATGCGCAGCAAACATTATAAAAAGTGTTGCATATGTAGTATATTAGTTGGTGGCTCCTCTTCACAATCTTCTCATATAACGATTGCCTCTTCTGAATGATCCCATGTATTCATCCGCAGCATCTATGAAATACAGCAAACACATGATGGTCACAGATGGCACTTTTATATATGTCTACGCATGACAACGCGTTACACATCTCTATATCATTGTGTATATCCACGCGTAATTCACGTATATGTTGCAAGTGCAAGGTTAAACATTAACATAAACATGTTTATTTTTGATAATGGCGTTGCTGCCATAACTACGGATATTATGTTTCCGTTGCCTGTATACATGATAATGTGCGCGCACATCTTAATTTGCGCACGCACTTCACGATTGTATGGACTGTGTTAGCGCATGCGCTAAACAATGTGTACGCTGTGCGTTTTATACATGTCCCTCCATGTTCTTAGTAGCATTAAGCATATGATATTTATAAGAAATCAAAAGTTCGCTAAACTACATTACTTCTACACACGTACTTGTAGAAATGTTTTTAACCGACGTGTGTGGACGGAACCAACGTCCGATCAGGTAATGACCGAATAAAAGACGTGTGACGTAATGTTAAGGCAACGTGAACTACACGCAAACACTCCTCCCACTTAATTAACATTGGCCTACCGCGCTGTGCACGGCCACACACATAGACGCGTGCGCATGACACAGTGCACAGACCGGAACAATAACAAACGCCCACAGCCAATAAGGTTTCACGCGCGCACGTCGTTTGGGGGTGGCCCTTACATCCGTCAACCTTTTTAAGGACGGCTTAGGACATGACAAGGGTCCCACGTCATATGTGGCGGACCCTCTTTTTTTTAGATGTTGCATGATAAACAATGAGGTGTGTGTGTTACAGTTATGGTAACATGTTGCAATGATATGTTGTAAGAGATAGTAAACTAGGTATATGTATTCCGTTAGCAATGTGTTCTAATGCTTGTTGATGTATTATATTGTATTACGTAAAAATGTGTTAGTGCACGCTACATGTTAGGCAGTCTGCAATTTTACGCTGTATCCACGCATTTGGCATACAAATGGTGCAGATACAAAAATTAAAAGTTATCACGGTGAGTCAACGCATAACAATTTTTGTATTTACCATTCTTGTAGAAGTTAACCCTGGTTTGGCTGCAACAGGTCGCGCCATAAAGACACTGTATTTTCTTCCATGCTTGAGGCACCCGTTGAATCCTGTTTGAAAGACATCTCCATGAGGCACTCATAGGAATCGCCACAGCCTTGTTCAAAGAAGACGTCCGCAGGTACGTGGTTGTTTCCCCAATCAAATAGTTCTTCTCCAAAAAGGTTCTGTAACAGGTCTGAGTCATTATGCTCATCTTGCATCTGGGCTTCAGGAATGGAGGGTGAAGCTATTGCAGCAGGTATCGATTCAGACGGTAAAGTTGTTGCGGATCCATTGCTATTGTTATTAGGAAAATATATGCTATTTAGCAGAACATAAGTCCCATGTTCCATGATAATTTTATATTTTGGGCCAATATGCCAAAATCCATAAGTTTCTTGTTGGTTTTCGACACGTTCAAAACAATCATTTGTTGATAAAGTGAAGCGTACAGAAGCTTTAAAAGTATCTGCTGGAAGATCCTGTTTGTAGTATGGATATTTGTTTCGGATCAAGTCATAGATTTGACCAACGTTAGCTTTTTTTTCTTCAGTTGACATTATGCCCTCTGTTATCATAAACTTATATGATTTGTGCGGATTGCTGCAACTAACACTTGAATGGTCTTCCATTGCTGATGTTCAAATGATGTGTGTGTAACTGGAGTGCTAAGTTTTTAGTGCAGATGTAGAAATTCATTAAATGTTCTCATTGTGCTTTTTTTGAAGGTCACAATAGAAGCTGAATGTAACACTCCTTTTTACCCCCCCCAGTTCTAATGTGTAGAAATAATTGGCACACATTTTTTGGTTTAGATAGCCATTTCACTTTGAATGTCACATTGTTTTAGCCTTTATCTAGTTTCTCAGCAAAAGTGTACGATGTTAATTAAAAAACTATGTGGGTGAAATATTCAACAGTGGTAGCATAATAAAAATAATGGTTACACAGAGGCATGAGACACACACACACCTGGGTTTGTCTTTCTCTCTGTGTGCCATTACAATGTTTCAATGTGTGTCTCTCTTTATGTGAGTTTATCTCTTAGTGTGTCACACACTGTTTGTCTATATGTATCTGGGATTCCTCTCTCTCTCTCTCTCTCTCTCTCTCTCTCTCTCTCTCTCTCTCTCGTATTTAACGGTTTAATCATTACAGGGTGAGTATGTTTGAGGGCCTATTAGAGTCAGCTGTGTTCTATTAGTCGTTAACAGCAAACAAGCTCTTTTCTGAGGCAGCAAGGCCTGTAGTGTTTTCACACAATATATATATTTAATATAGTTCTACACTGAACCTATTGATGCAAGTAAGTAGGCATAGGATAAAAAAAAACGTACTAGTGTAATGTAGGATATACAAGTGTATATTAATACACCTGAACACATGTTATTGTAACCAGTACTCTGACATGATCACATGGTAACATTAAGAAGCTTCAAGGAAGGTGAAGGTAAGTAATCATTGACAGTTAATCCTGCTATAAAATGAATTGCAAGATGTAAGCACTTATATATACATTTACTCAATGTTGAATGTCCTTAATATTAACATGCAATCACTCCCTAAATGATGTACCTAACACACACAAATACTATGTTTAGCAGTTAAGTGAATGTCAGCTACTGTAAACATAGCAATTGTGTAATGTTGGACCATTACTGAACAGATGATTAAGACATAAATATTCTTAACAATATGCGTTCATTCAGACTGTGAACATTTCCAAACCTTCACGTGTACAAGGACATAGTTGAATGTTTGGAAACAACAGGTGTTGATAATACATACTATAATCTTAACATAATCTATATGAAACATCACAAGGCAAAATACAGATTTACTTAATGTTAAATTTTAATCTTTTTTTCCCTTTTGAGACCGAGTCACAGGCCTGCTTGTTGTCTGTTGTTGTACCCTTTTACGTTTGCCACCGACTTTCAACAAAACACAACCACTTTCACTAGTCTGTGGCACTTCAGGGCCAGGGGGATTTGCCACTGACACTTCAGGGACAGGGGGATTTGTCACTGACACTTCAGAGGCAGGGAGATAGTCCACTGACACTTCAGAGGCAGGGGGATAGTCCAGTGACACTTTAGAGGCAGGGGGATAGTCCAGTGACACTTCAGAGGCAGGGGGATAGTCCAGTGACACTTCAGAGGCAGGGGGATAGTCCAGTAACACTTCAGGGGCAGGGGTTGTGGGCAGATGCAGTTCTGAACCAGTTGCTACACAGTGCACAAATTATGTAGCCTCCATGTCCTGTTTTTGTTTTTTAATTTGTTTCCAAAAACTGGTTATTAGTAATTGTTTTTGAAACTTTCTTTTTGGTGCCTCCTTAGTAGGTGTCAGTTCCTGATTTCCAACAGATGGCAGCGGTTGGATGTTGAGAGGGACATGCACAGAACTTGCAGCTAATGTACCGGTACCATCCCGAACTGGGGAATGAACATCAGATGGCTGGGAAGAAAAACTAGCAGCATTTATTGATCCATCCTCTGATGGGGTAAAGTTGAATTGTTGTTCTGTTGCAGTCCTTCTCAACTGATTAGCTTGGCTTAGCTGAACAACTCCTGCTTCTAATGTGTTCTTATTTTGTCTAATTTTTTAGGAATTTGAATGAAGATTCTCTGGAGATGTGACAATACTGATATTGCCCTTTCCTGATGAGCTATCATTATTTCCTGCTGTGATATCATTCTTTCGTGCACTGACATCAAATCAGAATGGCGACGATTTTCTGCTGCAACTATTCTTTCTTCTGAAGCTACTATTGCTGAGTATGTGTTACTTGCTGGAGGAATTGACTGTGTGACATTTTTACTGGGAACCGGTTCATGGTCACTTGAAAGAATTTCTGTCTGTTTGGCAACATCAGGTTCTAAAAATAAATGAACAGATGATGACATGGCATGCAAAATTTTGCTGATTTACTATATAATGATAGTTGTTATGACAATGTAACAACTAACATATTTCCTATCGTTTTATGTTGTAACATTAAAAAGTACCTTGACGTACACTGGCGACACACTTTATTCGAGCTTGGCTAGTCCCACGAATTCGGGTATACCCGGGTGTATTGAGGTTTGTGACTGTTTTCTGCCCGAGTGCATTGAGTTATTTTCCAAGCAGGGATTGAAGCATTTTATTCCCGCTGGCTGCAATACTGCACAGTATATATATATATACTGCATTACAATTCATGAATTTATGCCATCTGGTAGACACGCGAAGCATTGCAGCCTATTAAATCCTAATCATTATCATTTAACAGATCAGCCGCCCATCAGCCAGGCATGAACCCAGGCTGGGAAGGCAAATGCAACGGGGCTTGTTAGAGGTGAGGAGTGGCGCATTCCAGGTATCTGCCAGGTACATACCGGGTATTTGCTCGAATAAAGTGTGTCGGTGCAGTAATAACTATGTTTCGTCTCAGTGTGAAATATGAATGAATGAAAGGTTGGTCAAATCTCACAACAATGATATGATAGTTTACATCACACACAATACATTATTTATTTCAACACTTCATTTTCAGTACCAATAAGTGATCTGATTGACATTAGATGTCAAAGCCATTTATTTAACATTAAAACATAACATATATAAATTAACATATTAGTTGTCCTGCACCTCATACACTCATCTTCCAAGTTAGATGAACTGGATGTCCCAGGTGAAGAGACGTTTTCAGTCTCAGGTGACACATGACCTCCAGGAGCAACTATATAGAACAATAACATAAGTTGTTAATTGACATGTGTACATAATGAACATTGCGTTTGTGTATCTTGAGTTTTTATGCCTAACTAACAGCATCACTTAATGAAATGAAAAGATGTGTCTGTCAAACTGAACATTCTCCATTTTAATAACAAAGTACATGACAGTGTACTTGGGACCTTTTTTTACACTACCATACAACATACAATGTTTATGCAGTAATGGTGTTTAAAAATAATAGTTATATTGCACATACACTGCATATGTTGTGCACTAAAATCACAATAATAATGTACATGACTACCATTACACGAACGTTGACTATGATTATCATTAAGTACGTAATATTGGAATGTTATTTTTGTTGTACCAGGAAATGTGTGATAAATGAATGTAAGGTGCTGCAGGCCTCAATGTGGCTGGCACTCCACAACACATGCAGTGTGTCGCTCACAGATGCTACTTCTGTGATAAAGTGGTGTTCATATAATGTTCTAAATTTGAGTGAATGAATGTGTGATGTAGTTTTTAATACATAGTGGTTTGGTGTGTGAAATAGTACATAGTTACCATTTACAATGAATGTGATTAACTTATGTGTATGTTGGGACGTTTTAAGAACTGTAGTCCCTCCCCCAAAAGGTCACATCACCCTGACATTTCAATTAATTGAAGCTGCAGAAAATGGTGTGAACAAAGTTGACCTAAACATGACCCTGTTATTTGGCTGTGTGCAAAACCCCACCCCCTGTGATCACGTGTATGCTGTGATGACATATTAATAGTACCTGCTTTAACACAATGGTAGATGAGCGAAATAGTAATGTGAACTGTGCTACCTAAGAACACAATTACATAACAACTACAACCTGTCCCTAATTATGCTCTCTGTATATGACATGAAGCAAACTAGGACCTTTTATGAAACATAATCAAATGTGTTAGTGCAAGTGATGTTTGTTGCCCCTAGAACGCTATATGTTGGATGCATGATTTAAAGACGCAGTTATGTGGTGTTTGTAGGTGTAACATAATTGACCAATGAATGTAAAATATATATATGTATGTACTGCAACAGTACATATGAATGTTTGCTCATTTGGATGCCTTAGACAGGTGTGCAACCCTGTCGTTCCCCATCATCGGCCAGCATACAGCGCTTCCACTGCAGCAAAGGATTGTGGGAAATGACATGCAAATGAGCACTCAGTGCGACGATATATATACATTTGTGCTTTTAGTAGGACACCGAAATATAACTATATATTGATAGATAGATATATTGAGAGAAACATATATACTTATATATATGTAGGTATGCTTATATTGGGAAGAAAGTATAAGTAGCAGCGGAAAAAAACAAAAGAACTTTAACCTACGACACGCCTAGTACAGTAACATTTGTCACCTGGTGGAAATTCAGAGGAATAAATTCTGATGTCTCTGTCACCGGCCAAACCCTCCACGACGACGGGAAGAATTTTTTGTTGCAGCTGCTCCTCCAATGGTGTTAAGATGAGACGTTGTGATGGCGGGCCACCTCCAGTGCCAGAAGCATGCACGCGTTGTGCTTGTATTTTTTTTTTTAAGCTAGCCCTGATGTCGTCAAATCTCTTGCGACAAATGTTCCGGTCCCTCACATGATTCCCACACGCATTCACAGCAATTATTATTTGATTCCACATTTCTGTTTTGCATGCAGAACTTCTCCGAACTTGAAATACATACAAAAGATATGACGTTAATTCTTAATCATTAAACGATCAATTTCCTAAACTGCTAGGTGTTCCAAGAGCTACCAAACATGTTGGTGTAGGTGTTATCTGTGTAGCACATGAGCATTTACTTGTAAACATAGACATGTAAGGAAGCTTGCATGAATATTGTATGAAGTGTGCCGTAATTGAAGGACTGAGTGTTCTTGTCGTTGTAAATCTTGATCAAGATATGTTTGTAAAGTAAGTAACATTGCTAGATATTATGGACCAATATTTTGATATGAAGACACCTCACATGACGTAGGATAATATGTATTTGATGAATGAATGCAAAGGTCGACTTACCTACTAAATGTCCATACAGACTGTTATAGTGCTCGAGAATCCCAGTGACAAGAGCTGTGTTTTCGTTGTCATTGAAGCGAGGATTACGTTGTTGCTCCACACGTTTCTTCCGAACACGTTTAGCCACAGCACTTGGCTGGTGCTGACTGGACTCTCCTTCTTCCAATGGAAGAGACTCCAAAAGCGTGCCACCAGCAACAACACCACCACCAGACACACCAGAAGCAACTGAGCCACCAGCAGCACTCGCACTCCCATCAACAGCACTCGCACTCCCAGCAACAGCACTCGCACTCCCAGCAACAGCACTCGCACTCCCAGCAACAGCACTCCCCTGAACCCTACGTTCACTCCGACGCGTACTCGCAAGACTAGCACTACCACTCACACCAGCATCACTCTTCCCACGCTTTGCGGCCATACCTCTAGCACTCACAAAAAACAGAAAACAAATGTAAAGCCAATCACACTAAACACTTACACATACAAAACAAGACAAAGATGTAAACAAAACAACAAAGGACAAAGCTCTCACAATATACAACAAGTCTCTCAGTCAATATTCACATATTAAATCGCCCAGCTCTGTGCGTCTCTCTCTCTCTCACTCCCAACAACACAGAGAATGATTAACAGTACACGTTGCCTTTAAATATGCTGAGCTATCCAATACATGCTTACTTCGCCTGATTCAGCAAGAAGTTTGATTGGCGAAACTAACAGCACCCTGCCATGCACGCCGATACACCTGTGTGTGATCGCCAAATCATCGTGAGAGTGGGCGGAATGGTTTTCGGCTTGATTCGGAAGACATTCGGAACTTACTGCATACGGAGAGGGAAATTCACCAAAAACATGCCAAATCGGTAAGCTTGGCGAATTCTCTTTTTCGGCGCTTACTGCATCGAGCCCTAAGAATGGAAGTTCAGAGTTCAGATGAATAAAGACAAAAGCATAATTAAAGAATGATTTCATTCGCTCAAAGATTGAATTGCTTTCTGGTGACTAATCAAAAGCATAATCATTTCAGGGGAGTTGACTAAGAGGAGCAATTAGATGAGAGAAATTTTAAATGAAACGTCTATAGATATTGGCAAAGCCAACAAACCTCTTAACATCTTTCTCGTTCATTGAAATTGATCCTTCCACAGTGGCCAGAATCTCACTAGGATCCAAACTCAACCCTTCAGGGGAGATGATATAACCGAGTAATTGCATACAGGTCTATTCAAACTCACATTTCTCTAAAAAAACAAAAAATCTACTCGCCACCTAGCCCCGCCCCCAGCCCTAAAAAATAAATAAATCGAATAAATTCCTAGTAAGAACATTCGTTTTTGACATAAGTTTATTTATTGTATTACATTATACTACAATTAGTCCTTGTTGTGTTTGTGTGTGTGTGTGTGTGTGTGTGTGTGTGTGTTTGTGTGTGTGTGTGTGTATAAATGTCAGATCTAGGGGGACAAAAAGCCAGATGTGAATGACTACTTTCCTGAACCCCTTAACCAGTCTCTGGATGCCCCCAC
The DNA here is from genome assembly GCA_036426205.1 of Ascaphus truei. Taxonomy (NCBI): domain Eukaryota; kingdom Metazoa; phylum Chordata; class Amphibia; order Anura; family Ascaphidae; genus Ascaphus; species Ascaphus truei. Next base: position 180,216 of record WSYH01000339.1, read on the forward strand.
TTCCCAATATCTAAAGCAGCAATCCCGCATGGGATCTTACCTGATCCGCAGTCCCTTGATGTCCAGGTACCCTCATTACCGCAATGTTATATGTTGGAGGGGAGGCATTCCTTACCTGTATTCTGGGTTAGGGGGGATTCCGATGTCTCCCGTGTGAAGGTTGAGTCAGATCTGGAAGAAAGCAGTATAGGTTATTTATTTTGGTGTAGGTATAGGGCAGTTAAGATATATATAGGGTAAATAAGATATCCAAAGTGTGAGACAGAGAGAGTGTGGGCTAGAGCAGCGGTGCGCAAACTGGGGGGCGCTCCCCCCTGGGGGGGCGCAAGATTGTTTAGGGGGGGCGCAGGAAGCAGCGGCGATTTTGCCAGGAGCCGGGGAAAAAAGCCGTCTGCAGCTGCATTTTTTTGGCCATTAGGTGCGCTGTGGCGCTGTGCTACAGTACACAGCAGCATCTCGTTGCTTCCTGCTTCCTGCGTGTGTGACATGGGGAGGAAGAGGGGGTGAGTGAGAGAGGGGACATGGGGGGGGGGGGTGAGTGAGAAGGGAAGGGGGGGGGGGGTGAGTGAGATGGAAGCGGGGGGGGGGTGAGTGAGACGTGGGACATGGGGGTGGGGGGGGGTTGGGTGGTGAGTGAGACTGTGGGAATGGGGGGGGGGGGGTTGAGTGAGACTGGGACATGGGGGGGGGGGTGAGTGAGACTGGGACATGGGGGGGGGGTGAGTGAGCCTGGGACACATTGGGGGGGGTGAGTGAGACTGGGACATGGGGGGGGTGGGTGGAGGAAGTGGGTTGAGTGAGCTGGGACATGGGGCGGGGGTGAGTGAGACTGGACAGGGGGGAGGGTTGGAGTGAGACTGGGACATGGGGGGGGGAGGAGGGGGAAGGGGGGGGGTGAGGAGATGGGAAATGGGCATGGGGGGGGGGGTGAGTAGAGGAATGGTGGGGGGGGTGGGTGAGTGAAGACTGGGACATGGGGGGGGTGAGACGGGGGACAGTGGGGGGGGGTGGATGGGACATGGGGGAGTGAGGACCTGGGACATGGGGGAGGAGACTGGGACATGGGGGAGTGAGACGGAATGGGGGGATGTGAAGACTGGGACATGGGAAGGGAGGGGAGTGAGACTGGGGCATGGGGGGGAGTGAGATGGCACATGGGGGGGGGAGTGGACTGGCACATGGGGCAGGGAGTGAGACTGGCACATGGGGGGGGGAGTGAGACTGGGACATGGGGGGGAAAGTGAGGAGGGACATGGGGGGGGGGGCTGGGACATGAGGGGGGTGGGAGAGACTGGGACAGGGGGGGGGGAGTTGGAGGGGACTGGGGGGTGGGGGAGAGTGAGTGAGAACTGGGACATGGGGGAGGAGTGTGAGACTGGGACATGGGGAGTGACTGTGAGAGACTGCATGGGCATGGGAGGGATGGAGTGGATCAGAGGGGCGGTGAGAGTGTGAGATGTGGGGAGGGGGGTGATTTCTGGTGAGTGTGACCTGGGGAAGGGGGGGTGATGCAAAGAGACATGGGGATGGGGATGAGAGAGACATTGGTGGGAGGGAGGATACACTGGCGAGCGAGGAAGAGAGACACACAATGGCTGGAGGGAGGGAGTGTGGAGAGAGACACCGGGTGGAGGGAGAAGAAACCAATTGACGAGTTGGAGAGTTGCAAGGAGACCAATGGAGGGAGGGGAGAGGCATGGCTGGAAGGAGAGTGAGAGACAATGGAGGGAGGGGGGACACTAGGGGGCGGGAGAAAGAGAGAGAACAGACCCGGGGGAGGGAAGCAGAGTGGGGAGAAACTGAGGGGAGAGGATAGAGAGGGACCGGAGGGGGATGTGGAGAAATACAGGGAGTTGGAGCAGAAGGAAGAGGAGTGTGAGAATGGAAGCAGGGGAGGAGGAGAGTGAGACAATGTGGGGGGGGGAGCGAGAGTGAGAGACTAATGGGGGGGATGGGAGAAAGGACACACACTGGGGGGAGGGAAAGAGAGTGGGGGGGGGGGGAGGGGGGAAAGAGAGGGGGGGGAGGGGGGGAGACACTAGGGGAGGAGGAAGAACTAGAGAGGGACTGGGAGGGGGGGAGTTGAGAATACAGGGAGAGACTGGAAAGGGTGGTTAGAGATGGGTCTGAGGTGTTCTATGTTGGCGGGGGAGAAGAGAGGATTAATATACAGCAGAAATGGGACGCTATTAGACAAATATTTATGAATATTTATTTTTAAGTTATGTAATTTGTGCATATAAATACTTTTTTTGTAGACGAGTGGGTCGGGGGAGTTACAAAGCATGGTTCGCCCTCAATGGCTGAAACCAGATCTCGTGCGCTGAAGTCATGAGTTTGATTACACAGGCAGGGGGGGCCCACGAGGAAATTTATGGATGAAAAAGGGGGGGCTCGGCATAAAAAGTTTGCCACCCTGGAGGTTAGAGAGAGAGGAGAGAGAGAGTTGTGTGTGGGTGAGAGAGAGAGAGAGAAAGAGAGAGTGTGGGTGGAAGAGGAGACGAGAGAGTGTGGGGTGTGAGAGAGAGAGCAGAGAGATTGAGAGATTTGGGGGTGAGAGAGAGAGACAGAGGAGTGTGGGTGAGGAGAGCGACAGAGAGAGGGGTGGGGAGAGAGAGAGACAGAGAGAGTGTGGGTAAGAGAGAGAGAGACAGAGAGAGTGTAGGTGAGAGAGAGAGAGAGAGTGCGGGTGAGAGACAGAAAGAAAGAGAGAGAGAGAGGTGACAGAGAGAGAGAGGTGACAGAGAGAAAGAGGGTGACAGAGAGAGAGAAGGTGACAGAGAGAGAGAGGGTGACAGAGAGTGACAGAGGGATCGTTAGGAGGTTTGTGACTGGGTGACGGTGGCTGTGGGTGGGCAGGTGATGGTGGCTGTGGGTGGGCAGGTGACGGTGGCTGTTGGTGGGCAGGGGACAGTGGCTGTGTGTCTGTACACACACACACACACAGTGTCTCACACAGTCACACACACACACACAGTCAGTCACTCAGTCACATACAGTCAGTCACACACAGTCAGTCAGTCAGTCACACAGTCAGTCAGTTAGTCACACACACACACACATACACATACTCAGTCACAAACACACAAGATACGGAGCCACTCATGGGAGAAAAAGCGGGTGAGGAAGCGCTCCAAATCTGGTGAGACTAAGCGGAACCGGCGCCGGGATTCCTGCTCAATGTCTGATCACAGTGTTCAGCAGGGACATCAGATAGCCCGGGGGACATCAAAGAGCTGCAGGGGACATTGGAGAGCTGTGCGGGATGTTGGAGACCCACGGGGGACATCGGAGACACACAGGGGATGTCGTAGACACACAGGGACATCGGAGACACACTGGGGACGTCGGAGACACACTGGGGACGTCGGAGACACACGGGGGACGTCGGAGACATACGGGGGACATCAGAGACACACGGGGGACATCAGAGACACACTGGGGACATCGGGGACACACTGGGGACATCAGAGACACACAGGGGATGTCAGAGACACACGGGGGACGTTGGAGACACACAGGGGACATCAGAGACACATGGGGGACATCGGAGAGCCGCAGGGGACATCGGAGAGCCGCATGGGACATCGGAGGCATATGGGGGAGCATCGGAAGGGCATGTGGGAGCATCGAGGGGCATGTGGGGTATGGGTGACGCATAGGAGGGAAATGGGAGAGGCGTGTGGGGGAATGGGAGAGTACGTATGTGCTCAGATGTGCTCACGAAAGGAAGGCCGCTTCCATGCAAGCTCATATACAGCCTGGATGCGTGCCAAAAGAAAAAAAAATTGTCAGTGTGCCAAGTGGCGTCACACCAATCAAATAGGAGGATTTCTTTCCCCCAGCGCGAGCAGGGAAAATGTAAAAAAAAACGTGCGCTGCTTGGGCCAATAGGAGGTCACCACGATGTCAAATCCAGTCGCTCGGGGCGTGCGAACACTGTGTGTATATTGTGACAAACTGCTTACTCCGGGGCTCCGCCGTCTGTCCGGGACTGTTAGATCACAGTCTTTTAGGGAAAGTTAAATGACGAGGCGTAACGTGCTGTTCCTTTAAACAGGCTACTGCCTGGTTTATTCAGTCCCAGGCACTGAGACTGCCACACGGAATACAAAATAATACATAAGCAAACAAAACCCTGCTCACCTGAGCAATAACTTAACTAAGGTTTTCCCTGACTGGGGTTGGAGCGGCTTATCCACTTCCAACAACAAAACTAAGGAACTTTTCAGTTTGAGAAAAAAGGAACAGAATGATTTAACCTGTTTCCCCTCTCTGCTTCCAGCAGCCTTCCTGCCTCCAGGCTCTTGGGGAGAGGGGGGAGGAACCAGGAAATCTGCCTTAAATACCTGATTTCTAACTAGCAGGACAGGTGACAGAAATCAGGCAGCAGACAAACTCTGGTTTGGATCCCTCATCCCTCAGTTCCAGCACTTGCCAAACTGTGGGATGGAGTGCATGCATTCTGAGGCTGCACTTTTCAGCCTAAACAGGATAGAAACTGTTCAGTATCCTGGGAGCCCTTTATATGGAATTTATTACCATCCCCTGGTTTCTGTCACTATATATATATATATATATATATATATATACCACACATCAATTTTGGTTGACAAAACCAATCACCAAAAAATCTACTCACTCGCCACAATACAAAAAAAATACTACTCGCCCACCTAGTACAAACGTGTGCTGCTTGGGCCATATTTACCCCAGCCTGGGGTTAATCCACTCGCACCGGGGCGAGCCAATGTATAGGTTTGTGGCATAACACTGTAAATATATAATATATTATATATTCTATATATATCTCTGTATATATATATATTTATAAATGATGTCTACAGAGACATTAAAGGAACGCTCAAATATGTTCTTGATGATCATGAACATTATCTGAGAAATCAGGATATCATTCAGATAAGGAAGAGATGAACTGGTGCAGAGCACTACCAACCAGAAGAACAAGATTGAGAGGTGAACTCCAATAGAAAAAACTAATGTATTATTACTGTAACATGGATAATAAAAAGATGAACAAAGATAAGTGAAAGCCATCTATGCATTTCACGCTTATCACGGTGTCTCCCAAACAAACACACAGAACAAAGGGGTAGAGACTCATGAGCATGTGAGTTTACTGTTTTTGGCTATACTACAGTATATCAACCTACGGAAGTCTATTTTCCTGGAAGCAGGGGGTTCCCAGAGTTAACATTCATGGGGTTCACCTCCAGAGACCCCCTTATTCAATACAGTACAGAAAATGTAAAACAATAAAACATTGGATCGCTGTAAGAGCTGCTCAGGGAGACACAGGGAGAGATTGCTTCTCTCTAGGGCTCCTCTGCACAGCAATAAGAGACTGATGCCTCACTCCATAAGAATAACGCTGTGGTTATGCCATTCAGAAGCAGGGATCCTTGCAGAGTTAATCCTCCAGGGCAGCTTACTGCTTTCTTGGCTTTGATCAATCCTGGCCTGCCGCGCTCTTGCGTCGCAACCTTGCTCACCCACGAAGGCAGTATGTCTTGATACATCTGTATGTATATAATGACCAGCATATTGGCCATTAAAACATAGGAAGGACAGGGCCAACACCATCCTTGACTAGGTTATAAATTATTTGTGATATTTCTACTGTTCAAATAAATATCAGATCTTGATGTATCACTGTTTTTACCTAAAAATGCAGGATTATGCCTGTTTTAAACAAAGCCAATGGTTTTAACGGATCTGATAAAAATTGCTTTCTTTTTCATGGTACAAGGTTGATGTATTTCACTGTAAAATAAGGTACTTTCTTTGGCACTAATACCGCATTTTTAGATTATTGCAGCTTGATGTATCCAGGCCATAGTCTGTTAAGTGGGAAAGCAGCAAAATAGTCTCCTCGGTGGGAAACACACAAAACCCACAACATATCTTCAGGATACTTTCTTTACAGTAGAAATTCCAAACAAACAAGCAAAGTCACAAAAACTTTCAATGCTCCCTGTTGGGTACCAAATGTAACCCTCTTTAGCTGGCGATAAAGGAGGTCATACCAGATCAACTATAAATAATGGCAGTGCTCAGTCTCTCAACGTTTGGAGGATGCTGGGTAGGTGCACGCATGGCATGAATAAGCAGACAGGACAGAGATGGGCTTTAGGAAATTTAATTTAAAAAAAAGGTGCTTTATTTAACAGGGGTCAATAATGCTCCACAGACATTGACAAACTTGGTACTTGAATGAAAACTTGTGGCAAATAATATGTTTCGATACTGTACTTCATCCCCCAAGTAGCTTACATTTCTACGCTGGGGAAGTATTTACAGTAATTTGTTAGCTATTGTAAAGGCCAAATTGGCAGTTTCTAATGCCCCACCACTTGTCGAATGGGCCTTTCAGGCATACACTTTAAGTTTCTGGATCACCAAACCCACTAATATGTATTGTATACTTCTTCCCTACTTATTTGATCAGGAATGTGCAGGGAACCTTCCAGTTGGGCAACTCCAAATATACCTTATTTGCCTTCCTCTTGATCAATATACCATAAATACAAATATAGGATAAGTATCTGTCGTCTAAATTTAGCATAGGTTTAACTTGATGGACATATAGTATGTCTGTTTTCAACCTCATCTACTATGTAACTATGAATCGACCATAATAGGGTGTTTTTTAGTTCGATGAAGATAATCCATATCTTCATAGAGCAGGAAAAGTATCACACAGTTAACGTCACCACACACACATGAGAAGGACGGCCGAGTTCCACGAACGATTGGAGGAGTGTGAATCAAGAACATCGCTGCCTGTAAAGATACTACCAGATAAGCTCTAGTTTTTAGCACCTTGTACACCTTGTACGGAAAATGTCATAGCTCTATGTCATCGGAACTGCAATTTTGTCTCTTGAATATGTTGAATATCTTTTAAGAGGCACCTTGAACATCCAGATCAATTTTAATCGCTATAAAAATGTTTTTGATTACACTATGGGAGCATGCACTTCTTTTTCTCTGTATAAAAGTATGTGTATTTGTGTACTGGTGATAAAGTGAAACATTCACTGTATACAGAAAGAAATGAGTATACTATTTGGTATTTATAGACAGTACAGTATGAATTGATTTATTAATTTCTTTTTTATAATTCTGTATGGCTGTTATGCATAGTCTATGACTATTCTTCGTTCATTTGTGTTATCCACTACATGTTAAAGGAAGCTTGATAACTGTATTTGTGAGTGCCTGCCTTTCTCTTCAGTTTATTGAAAAATATTGTAATAATTTAGTCAAACTAAGATCTACTGTAGGGACCGAAAGTTTTATTTCAGATACTCATGTTATGTACTGTAGTAAGGATCCTGTTTTTCCAATTTATGTTGTCCCATTCTCTTTATGTAGTAGTTTAAAATTGCAAACAATGTATAGGAATACTTTACTTTTCTTCAAACAACTTTACAAAATGAAGATATCTGTTATTTGTGCGGTGATTCATTTGTTTTCTTCAATCAAAGTTGTACTAATTCAAACTTTTAGTAGTGTTATTCTCCACGTAAAATGCTCATACTCATATTAACATTAAAGTATTTTAAAAATGGCAGAGAGGTGTGTGTTTGAAATATATATGATAAAAAATGCTTTTATACTGTAGCTTCTGAAATTATTCATTTACCATGGAAACTATTATGCCTCTATTGCTATAACACATTTGTTTTCCAAATACTTGCTACTTTCATTTCCTCTCTTTTGTTGACTTAACTGAAAACCTGAATACAGCTGTGGGATATTAAATAATACAAAAGAATCACGAGGACTGCACTCACAAATAGCTGATCATATGAAGGTAGAACTTTAATCTTGAAGGCCAAGAAGGATTATTGCTGGTGGATTCATCTCTGCTTTATACTGTAAGGCATACACATAATTGTTTTTTTCTATGGTAAAATATACTGGTCTTTTTCAGTAAAATACATTCAGTTAAGGATTCTCACAGTATGCTATTTATGTTATGGTGTAATTTTTTTTTTTTCCAGAAAAGGTGCATTGTACGTAGAGGAAACATGATGCATGGATATTCTTACTTTTTATGGAAAGTTAAGACAACTGTGTCCAATAATTTACTTTGGTAATTCAATTAATATTATTCCTTGAATTAATACTAACAGTTCCAAAGTCCATAAGGGAAGCAAACATGTTTGTCTCTTTTATTTGGGAAGTAGGATACTTCCAAACAGAAATACAGGAGGGCCCCACTAATATGGCGGGTTCCGTTCTGAGGACCCGCCGTAAAGCAAAAACCACCGGAAAGTGGAACGGGCGATTTTCGTTAGGTGTGCATGCACAGACCGGCAATACGCCGTTCTGCACATGTGCGACAGAAGGAAACCCCTCCATTCCGCGCATGCGTGAGCCCTGGCTGGCCCGTTCTGCGCATGCGCGGACATGGCGGCGACTTTCTCGGCACCGCCGTGTCAGCGGATCGCCGAAAAGCGGAGCGCCGAGAAGTGGGGCCCTGCTGTAGCTGTAAACTTTGAAAAAAGCATTTCAGATTTGGTAGGTAATAATATAATGAGTTCTTGACAAAAGCGCTGATATTCATTGCAAAACTGAAATTAAATAAAATAAAAACTTTAAGGACAATGTATAGACAGCACACATAAATGTATAAAGGGTAATAGGTGCAATGTGGAACAAGGGGGACCCTAATTCCTCCTAAGCAAAATACTAAAAAATAATAAATGTTCCCAGCACACAAAAGAAGGAAAATGGGGGAATGGTGAACCAAAAAGTTTAATGAGCAAAACACAAAGTGAGTGAAAAAACCACAATACAAAAAAGGGGAGAGAAGGGGTGGGATCAACAAAAGTAAAAGTATAGGGGAAAAGGGGGGTAGCAACGTTTCGGGGTATGAACCCCTTCTTCAGGCCCGTTCCCAAAAGACACAGGGTTTCTAATGGTACTTCCCTAGTCCCTATACACGTCTCCCAAAGAAAGCACCAAAAACAAATGGGCAATGAGACATGGATGTATCCTAGTAGGGAATAATGTAACCAGGTAGTATCCTAACAAGGGTTAATAAGGCATGAATGAATCCAAATAGGGGTTAATGGGACATGAATGCCTCCTAGCAGGGGTTAACAAAAATAAACCACATTAATCTAGGTAATTTCCAAAGTACTCAAGCACACACAGTCCGGCAAGATACGCTTTGGAAAAAATGCTATAGTTGTATGGCTTTACAGACCAACATAGAGAACCTGACAACAGTCCAGCAAAGTCTACAAAAGACAAAATGATATGCTTAGAGTATTGTGGCTATATAGACCAAACGTGCAGTAGCATGTGTGCTAGAGAGATCACATGGAAATCACTTCCTCCTGGGAACACTTCCTCCTGATCTCACTAGCACACATGCTACTGCACGTTTGGTCTGTATTTTTTAAATAAAGTACTACATTAGAATAAGACTATTATAACATCTTCTTCAACTACCAACTAACATCTTATTGCTGTATCTGTAACATGTTCAAATGTTACATACAGTACTGTAATTGAGAGATTGTTTTTTAGAGAAGAAAATTCTGTAGCTGCATGAACTAAACTACAGGGAGAGGGAGTGGCTCAGTGAGTAACAACACTGACTGGCACTGAGAGTTTGAAGCAGGGGTTTCGGCTCCTTGTGACCTGGGGCAAGTCACTTTATCTCCCTGTGTCTCAGGCACCAAAAACATAGATTGTAAGCTCCACGGGGCAGGGACCTGTGCCTGCAAAATGTCTCTGTAAAGCGCTACGTATAACTAGCAGGGCTATACAAAAACATGCTATTATTATTATTATTATTACAACCGGCATTTATCTCCCTTCAGACTGTTCTTTTCCATGTTTCTGTAAATTCTTGGGGTGTTTTGTGGGTGTGACTCGGTTTGGGTTCCCCATAAGAGATGTCTTCCTCCTCATCGGACTGGAAGGGCCACTCTTCCGTGGGGTAGGGTTCATTACAGAAACGCTGCATCTTGTCCTCCATTTTGGGGCTATCAGGTGTAATTTTCTTCCTGACCTCAAGAAGCGCTATTGCAACTGTTGCCACTATATTTGCTAGGACCCCCAATTGTGGTAGTCCTACAGGTGGGCATATTTTGCTTGTAGGGATCGTAGCTCTCACAGGCATCTCTGTAGACTTTTTCTCTCTTGGGTAAATTTACAATATCAGCAGTCGTGTGCACGCATTTTCTCTCATTAGGTATACGGGATGTGCAGTTGCTAGGTAAAAACTTCTATTTGCTTTACACCATTTACTTGCCAGGTAATCTCTCATTAGGTATACTGGATGTGTTGTTGCTAGGTAAAAATTCTGTTTGCTTTACACCATTTACTTGCTAGGTGCAATCCCTCCGCTTCAGCCAAATAATGTGGATTTCTGCTTGAGTTCAGTCTCAACTTTGGGTATTATGGCATTCACTCTTCACACTTTGGGATACCTTTTACACAGCTCAGCAATTCCTTTTTTTCTAGCAGGCAATTTTACCCTCAGCACTTGTTTACTGAAAATTCCCCTGCTTCAGCACAGTCTTGCATCAATTTTCACACTTTTCTGCATATAGTCCATTCACAGCTGGTAGTCCTATGCGGTGTGGCAGCCTTTACTTGCAGAATCAGTACCGCTCATGGGTCACCATCTGTATTCACTGCTTCAGCTAAACATTTGAAAACAACAAACGCCTATCCCTTTTAAGGGCTAACTCACTTTTTGAACCCTGACTATGGCTGGAAAGCAAACCCCCTATTTCAATGACCATATTACACTTTATTGTGATAGGCAAATAAGGTTTACCTGCTTCAGCAGTCTCTCTTGGGATTGGGGAAAAGAGTCCATCTGTGGTTTTGTAAGTTTCAGTGCAGTATAGATTTCCTGACTTGGTGTGTATCCCTTTAACTGTCTCTGCTGCATGAGATCTTTGTTCAGGCTGTTTGTTGGCAAAAAGCACAAAAAATTTTTCACAGACAATCTATCTCCGGGTCCCTTTTAACTTCAAGGACCAACTCTCGTCCCACTTCTGACGACCATATGTAGGCGGACGCTCACAGAGGTATGAAAGGGAGACTGGTTATGGTGAAATTAAATAAGGCTTTTATTGCGCCTGTTTCGTTAATATCAGGAAACCATCCAAACAAGGGGTAAACAAAGCTTCTATTCACTTGGGAGTATTTCTAGTGAAATACTTTGCAGTCCACAACTCCCTTTAGATAAGCATGTCTCCCAGCCCCAAACATATATCATGAAATGAGCAGATATAAAAAGTCTTATAAATGAAAGTCTTATCTGTTCCTTGTGATTGGAGGGAAAGTCTTCTCTGTTCTTGGGTTGCTACCTTCCTCAGGTTTGGTCAGCATTCAGGTTTAGAAGTTTCCCCTGTGTCTTGAAAGCAGCACTGCTGTTTCTTCTGGCAGGCTCAAGAAAACTGTCCCCGTGCTCAGTCTCACAACTTGTGTGAGATTCAGGCACAATCTAACTTCCTGTCTCAAAAGACAGGCTTTTCTAAGAAGCTAATCAGGCAGGTGGTGTTGGATAATTGACTACCAGCAGTTAACCACCACACTGCTGGATTAGAGGCACATTACCTGAACAGGTATAACTCTTCTGTTACAATGGGGCTAACCTGTAGGCTTAAAGAAGGCCTAAACTGTAATACCATGTGATATGAGACACAGGGTTTTAAGGATGGGACGTACCTCCTTTGGAGATGATGTCACATACTTAAAAAATCGGATTGACGCTGTACCTTCTGACCCTAAAATGTGACATCACAAGCCCTATAAAAGGCCTGTTCCATCTCATTTTAGCTCATGAAGACGACGGGACATCATCTGGTATGGATTTAACATGGGGTACTTTGGATTAAAAGAAAGAAGATGAAAGAAAATAAGAAAATAATGACAGATGAAGATAAAAGAAGGTGAAAGAAGATCAAAGAAACAAGATTTTTTTTTACCTGATGCAGATCTTCAAGAAGGATGAAGACGGATAGCGGGTGATGATGTCGTGGATTGAGAGCTTCCTGATATGCCGGGATTCGGAGGGTGAAGACTTTTAAAAGTAAGGAAAATATTGAACGTATGCAAATGCCTATTTTCAGGTTTTTTTTATTGAATTGATTTATTTTTATGTTTTTGATTGTCTATTAACTGCTAATGTATTAATCTGTGCCCAGGGTACAGATAAATACAGTGACAGGCAATGCATTTTTTGGCAAATGCTTGTTTTGAATTGATTATCATTTTTTCTATTTCTGTTTATTGTTTTGATTAAATTGTTTGAAATTTGGCTGGCTTGTTTTTAGTACATTTTAGGATTGGTTAGTGGTTTAAATTAATTAATAGTTGTATTGCCTAATGCTTTTATTTATTTAATTGATATGTTGGCCAGTGGTTTTATTTATTTAATTGATTTGTTTGCTTGTGCTTTTATTTCTTGAATTGATTTGTTGGCTAGTGCTTTTATTTATTTAGTTAGTTGGATAGGAGTTTATTTAATTTAATTCTTATGTTTTGGAATAACATAAATTGTATTCTTTTGCTGTTTTGTGATAGATAATTTTTATTCATATGTACTATTAGGCTTTTTAATTCTTTTATTGTTGGGGTGTTTAGGTGCTTGTGTATTTCTTTTATTATTGTGTATTTTTGGCCTTAATGATTTGTATTACGTTGACCATTGAGTGCTATAGTGGCTTATCACGCCCATATTCATGCTTATCATGCCTATCATGGGTATGATATTCCACTGTACCAATGAATGGGTAGAGGGTGGGTATAGTGGGGTTGGGGTGGGTGGTTAGGCCTCCCGGGTGGGAAGCGGGGGTCGGGGGTTAACCCCCTTAATTACTATTGTGGTTATTAATCGCTACAGTGATTAAGGGGTTAGGGGCAATTAGATTGTATTTTTCAATCTGGCTAATGTTTTGTTTAATAATGGGCAATTGAGCTATTTTCCATACCTGGATAATAGTTATTTTGCCCATTACAGTACTGTATGTGTTGGGTGGTGGTTGTATTTATTTCACTGTATTGGGGAAAAAATTGCACAGATGATTGGTACTGCAGGCCAGTGGGGACCCATGGGGACCACCTGTGGCCCCCTAGACACCCATGGGGACCACCCCAAGGTCCCAGACACCAACAGGGACCACTCATGAACCCCTGTGGGGCCCCTGGACACCCAAAAGGACAACCTGGAAGCCCACGGACACTCGCAGGAACCACCTGGAGGCCTATGGACACCACCAGGGGACCCCCGGCAGCCTCTGGTATCAATCCTGTGTATAAAAAAAGAAAACAAAATTATGTGGGGCACAGGGGGTGGGTGGGTGGTGTATTGGTAGTTAGTACATTTGTAATGTTTATTGGGGGCAGAGGGGGGGAGTGAAGGGCCAAGTACCCGCTTCACTCACCCCCTCTGCCCTCAATAAATATGCTATTTGCCTTAACCCCTTCATTGCCTTAGCGGCTATCCGCTAAGGTAATGAAGCTGCTTTAATGTTATTTTTATTAATATTGTGTGGGAGTAAAGGGTCTCCTGAGCTGAATCGCTTTGGTTTCTTCTTCAGGTACCCACTACTTCCCCAGTTACAGGCCCCGGTATCATACCACATGATAGCAACATCCGGCGGTAAGGGGCATTGGGTGCCGGTATAGCCGCCATTTTTAAATCTTCTGCGTCACGTGACCGTAGGATTTAAATACTGGAGGAGATACCGGCACCCCATACCAGGGCCTGTAACTCGGGAAGCAGGGGGTCCCCGAGGACGAAATCAATGTGGTTCATTTCAGGAGACCCCCTGCTTCCGCACACTAATTAAAAATGACATTAAAGCAGCTTCATTACCATAGCGCATATCTGCTACTGTAACAAATTTTTTCTAATTGTTATTTGGGTTTTAATACTAGTGTATTGTAGCAAGGGGTCTCCGGAACAGAACCTTGTTGAATTGTGGTCCAGGAATCCCCTGCTTCCCGAGGTACAGGCGCCGTTAAGGGGTGCCGGTATCTCCTATGCATTTTATTCCCACCGTCACGTTACCATGGGAATAAAATGCATAGGAGGTATCGGCACCTCATAACGGGGCCTGTATCTCGGAAAGCAGGGGGTCCCTGGACCTGAAATCCACGTGGTTCTGCTCCAGAGACCCCCTGCTCATCTAAATGTAAATTTAAAAAACATAAATTTCGGATGAGATTTGCACAGGGAGAGACGGCTCTCTCTTTGCAGCTCTCTCTGAGCAGCTCTCTCTGCAGCAGAAAGAAATCGCTGGGTGAACCTTTTTTCGAGAGACGGTCTTCAAGTCGCCGGATACTCGCCAGTTTGGCAAATGTAGCTATCACAAGTATTCGGTGCTTAGTGCACAGGCCCCCTTACCTTTTTCAATGTAATAACCAATAGAAGCAAGAGCGACAATAAATGTTGGTTGGATGTGCAAAAGGCATTTGTGCTTATATGAAAAAATGCTAGGTAAAAACCATCTCTAAATCATCATTGAAGCCTTTGCTGTGTGTATTATATAGTATATGCAAGTGATCCAATGCTAGGTAAAAACCATCTCTAAATCATCATTGAAGCCTTTGCTGTGTGTATATATAGTATATGCAAAGTATCCAATGCTAGGTAAAAAACATTGAATGCTGTTTTCTGTCTCTAGGCAGGGAACACCCTGTGTAGAAAACCATTTGTTTGAATGTGCCTCAGATGTGCTAATTAAGCAGACAGAAAAACACTGTCAGGTGACTTTTTAGGCCTATATAAACCCAGTCAGAACAGCTAGTCTGTCTGCAGCCTATATCCAAGAGGCCCATTATAAGTGGCATGACTACTGAACAACTGAAGTTTAAAAAGAAGGTCAAAAGAAGTGAGGAAGAAGTGGACACCCCATCTGGCCCTGATTCCTGCATTTGAACTACGCTGTTTAAAACCAGAGACATAACATAAAACAAAGACATAGAGCTCTATGATTAAGGACCACGCAGGTCCGAAACGCGTCAGAGTGTGTCCCCCATACCACATGTTTTTTCAATAAATCTTTATTTTTAACCTACACCTTGCTGGTCTCCCATTTCTACTAGCTGTGCACCGCTGGAATCTTCGGATCTCTTCTACTGTAACATTGCACACCAAGCGTGGATGCACGCATCAAGGGGAACAGCCATATGTGAGTATTGCATGTCTCTCCTTGTTGAGACTTGATGACCGGTAACAGTGCAGCAACTACAAGGTAAAGGTCATTGTAGGGTGGGCGCATCCTACAATGGTACGTACTAACCCTTATTATGTTCTTGTTATATGTGATAACATCATGGTGGATTTATGCACAAGCCTGGGTCAATACATATTTATGTCATAGCTGATTCCCCAACAATCTAAGGATTTATTATCTGCTGAAGTTCTGAACGAGATTGAGCACTGTTTTTGGGACTTATGCCCCATAACTATACACAATATCATCAATACCAGACTGCATCATTACTGCTGTGATGCTGCCTTTACCATTTATATTTGCTGTGACTTCACTTCTTCTCAATTATGCACTTCTTTTTACCAGCCTCTTATGTCTCTAACTCTATTCATATATCTCCATCTCTCCTTCCTTCACCACTTCTCTTTTCACATGAACTCTTTTCTTACCTGCGTCCTCTGACACCAGACAGCTGTATCCCCTGCACTAAAACACACCTTTACAAATCATCCTCACACATCCTCTTTCTATCCATGCTTCTCCTCCTTGCTTCTGGATATCTCCCCAATCCTGGTCCCTGTCTTATTCCTACATGCGCTCGTCCTCGCCTGCCAACTGCAACCTCTACTCCTTCTGGTGTCAACCCCTCCATCCTCATACCCATCCTCTGCCACCCTCCCTCCTCTCTCACTTTCTCCTGTGCCCTTTGGAATGCTCGCTCCCTCTCTAACAATTCCTCTCTGTGCATGACTTCTTTCTCTCTCACTCCCTGCTTCTCTTTGCTACAACTGAGACCTGGCTCACTCAGTCTGACTCTGCTCTGGAAGCTGCCCTCTCCTACGGTGGCCTTTCTGCTCCCCACACTCTCCGTGCCGTGATGGCAGGGGTGGAGGCATGGGGCTACCTGCTCTCCTCTCTCTGTCCGTTACCGAACCTTCCTACCTCCCTCTCTTGCTTTTCCCTCCTTTGAGGCTCACACTGTCCAGATTATCTACTCTCCTCTCCTGTCATTTGACGGTCATCTATCCGCCCACCTACCTCTACTCATCCCCCTTCTGCCTTTCTCTCTCACTTTGAATCCTGGCTCTCTTTCTTCCTCCCTCTCCTCAGACTCCTCTGTTCTTCTACTCTTGGGGACTCAATTGCCACATTGATGACCCTCTCTCCCTTGGGCTTCCGCTTTCTTTCTCTAACCTCTTCTTTGGCCTTCAACAGTGGACTGCAGCCAGCACCCACAATGGCTACTACTTACCACTGGTGTTTTCACTAAGAACTTCTCTCTCTTCCAATTTCTCCATTTCCCGTTTTCCTCTCTCTGACCACTCATCTCATTCATTCTCTCTTCTCGCTTCTCCCCTTCTCCACCTCCATCTTCACCCCGTTCTGCAGAAACCTGCGCTCTACTCACTTACGACTGACTTTGAATCCACTTTACGCTCCTCCCTCTCCTCTCTCAGCTCTGCTTCAGACCCCCGACAACCTGGTCAGGAACTACAACTCTGTCTTGTCCTCCTTCTGGATCTACATGCCCCACTTTCTCTCTCTCGCCGCACTCACCCTTCTAACCCTAGACCCTGGCTAAATTCCACACACCATGCTGCGTTCCTCCACTCATTCCTCTGACCCCTCGGAGGAATTCTCAAACTCTCGCAGACTTCCTTCACTACAAATTTATGCTATCCTGTTTCAACTCTGCCCTCTCGCAAGCTAACAAGCCTACTTTTCTGCACAACAACATGCACAAGTCTAACCCACGCCGACTGTTCTCTGTCTTTGATACTCTACTCAAACCACCCTCAGCTGCCTCTCCTTCCTCCATCTCCGCTCAGACTTTGCTGACTATTTTAAGGAAAAGGTGGAATCCATACGGCAGAACATCCCCTCTGTTCTTCTTCTCTCCCCCCCATCCTACACCTCTTCCTAACTCTCCTCCTGCCTTCCTTGACTCTTTTTCCCACTGTCTCAGAGGGATGATGTGCCGCTGTTGATCGCCACTTCTCTCCTCTAAACCACTTGCCCTCTTGACCCCATTCCCTCACCACTCCTCCACCTCTTGCTCCTACTATAATCCCTATGCTCACACACATTTTAACTCCTCCCTGCGTCTGGAACCTTTCCATCCTCCTTCAAAACATGCAACGTCTACCATTATCTCAAAAACAGCAAGCTGACCCTACCTGTCTTTCTAACTATCGACCTGTCTCCCTCCTGCCTTTTGCCTCTAAAACTCCTTGAACGCTTGTATTCTCTCGCTTGCTCGTTTTCTGAACACCTATTCTCTCCTAGACCATCTCACAATCTGGCTTCCGACATGCTCACTCCACGAAACAGCCCTCACTAAATAACTGACGACCTCCATGCTGCCAAAGACAGAGGTCATTACACTCTGCTCATATTACTCATTCCTCTCTGTAGCATTTGACACCGTGGACCACCCTTTTTCTTCCTTCACATCTCCATACTCTTGTATTCGGAAACAAAGTCTCTATCTCTGGATCTCATCCTACTCTCTCCCATCGTACTTTCAGTCTCTTCTGACTACACACCTCCTCCTCCTCTATTGATCTCTCTTGTGGGGGTACCCAGGGCTCTGTCCTGGGACCTCTCCTTCCGTACACACTCTCTTTCTGAGGTGACCTAATAAACATCTTTTGGGTTTAATTATCCCTCCTTATGCTGACGACACACAAATATACTTTTCAACACCTGACCTTACACCTGCTTACAACCAAAGTTTCTGAATGTCTCCTGCTACTATCTCGGGATGGCCCTCCGTCGCCTTAAACTCAACTGGCTAAAAACAGAGCTCTCATACTACTCCTCCCTCCAACCTGGCCCTACTACCTCCTCTCCACATAACTGTTGGAACTACGATCCTCCACCAGTAGCCCAAGAACGGCTGCCTAGGGGTCACACTCGACTCCTCTCTCACATTCGCCCCTCACATCAAAACAAATCTTTCGTTCTAAAACTTTGTCCTTGTTCCTCCGCAATATAACAAAGATACGCCCTTTCCTCTGTTGCTCGACTGCTAAAACTCTGACTCAGGCCCTCATTCTCTCCCGTCTTGATTACTGTAACCTCCTGCTGTCCGGCCTTCCTGCCTCTCACCTGTCTCCCCTACAATCTATCCTAAATGCTGCTGCCAGAATCACTCTACTCTTTCCTAGATCTGTCTCAGCATCTCCCCTCCTGAAATCCCTCTCCTGGCTTCCAATCAGATCCCGCATCTCACACTCCATTCTTCTCCTCACTTTTAAAGCTTTACACTCTTCTGCCCCTCCTTACATCTCAGCCCTAATTTCTCGCTATGCACCACCCTGACTCTTGCGTTCTGCTCAAGGATGTCTTCTTTCTACCCCCTTTTTATCTAAAGCCCTCTCCCGCCTTAAACCTTTTTCACTGACTGCCCCACACCTCTGGAATGCCCTTCCCCTCAGTACCCGACTAGCACCCTCTCTATCCACCTTTAAGACCCACCTTAAGACACACTTGCTTAAAGAAGCATACGAATAGCACTCTGAACATTCTGAACACATGATACATAAAGCTTGGCCCCCTGCAGACGCACTTACCAGAACTCCCTCCTACTGTCTCTGTACGTTCTCCCTACCTACCAATTAGACTGTAAGCTCCTCGGGGCAGGGACTCCTCTTCCTTAATGTTATGTTTGTCTAAAGCACTTATTCCCATGATCTGTTATTTATATTATCTGTTATTTATTCGATTACCACATGTATTACTACTGTGAAGCGCTATGTACATTAATGGCGCTATATAAATAAAGACATACCATACCATACCATATGAAATAATCTCTGCATGCTAAGCAAAGTATTTAAAACCCAATAAGAAATATAGAATAATATCATACATTTTTGAACTCATAATAATATCTTCATATTTGCTTAGAAAAAATGCCAATACATATGTACCCTCATAAATTATCAAATAATAAATGTAATTTTAAATATTTGGAGGAATACTTATTTCATGTTCTTAAATTGTAGTTGCAAACTTGTAATAGTAATTTCCAGTTCTTTAAAAAAAAAAAAAAATGTACTGTAACCTTGTTCACTGTTCCCAGAGTGTTTTGGTAACCAAGGACAAAATACTTATTATAGAAAAAAACACTTTACTTCACTTGTGATAAAATGCATTAAAGTCAACTCAATTGTGTATAAGGTTTTGCAGAAAGAAACGTCCTTGAATGTGTGTAGAGCTTTTTATATAATAGCGGAAAGGTAGAAAGCCTCTTCATGCGACATTATTAATATATATAAAGAAAACATCACCATACTTTACAAACTAATTATGTAAGATTGCTAACTTGTTTTCATGATCTAGTAGTTTACAAATACGACTTTTATATTTACCATGTTTAATGAAAGCAAATGTTACTGCAACATACCTATTGATGGCACATAAAGAAAGAACGTATTTAAAGTATGGATAAGCCTGCTTTTGTTGGAGAAAAGGAGCACAAATTCTAAGTGAAGAGAAGGTAATTTAGATCTAAACTACAATAAATGATTCAGCTCCAAGTAAGGAAATGTGGTAAAAAGCATGTATCAATGTTAAGTTTGTTCCACAGTCCCCTTCCAGTTCATAGTTTCAATTGTTTTGATTGATTTCCATAGAAAGATGCTGAAACTTACAGTAGATCACTTAAGGTCTGTCGCACCAATTGCGCTGGAATCAAAAACTGAACCCCTAATGCATGCTCTTTTACCGTGATATACATTACTTCTAACTACAGTAGACTCCCTGCATTCCAACAATCTACCCTGTAATCTACAGTATGTTAACAAACCCGAGTATGTATTCTGTAAAGTGTGATATCGCTGATCAGGTTCTATCACAAAGAGAGCCCCCATGGCTTCAATGGCGCATTCTGTGCTATAGTAGCAGATTGGTGCTGTTATACTGTACTTTATAGCATAAGCGCTATTGTCTGTTACTTTTTAGGATGCAGAGATACTGCAGAAATTGTAAACAAAAAGAAAGCGCAAAACAGAAAAACACAATCAATAAAGATAATAACCTTTATATTAAAAAATATCATAAAATTCACTTAAAAAAAGATCCACATGGATCCAATCCACAATAACAGGCATTAGCTGGGGGTCTCTGCATCAAAGACCCTCGGTCTAGTGATGGAAAAAAGTCCTGGGATATGCTGGATGTTGCCACAGCTTACTTTTATTAGAAACAGAGACCACACTCCATGCAGCGTAAGGGATTCACCGCAGACGGCTGAGCACTCGTCGTCACGTCCGCTCCCCGCTCCCCGCTGCGTGATGACGTCCCGCTGATCACGGGAGAGTGAAAGCTGCAGAGGAAGACCACCTATTTCAAATCAAAGGGATCTATTGAGACTGTGCGCATTTTTTCTATCTACTGTAGAAATTGGCAGACAACCTGGCCGAGAGACATATACAGTGCATAAAGAGATTGTTTAGTGTATTGGATGGGTAAGTTCAAGAGAGCAGGGATGATGTCATAGAAAGATGTAGTTCGTTTACAGAAGACGTAGGAAAAGGGAACTGACATAATTCATAGTGATATTGAGAGTCCTAGAAAGAAGCTTTAGTATTTGTGGTAAGTACATGACATTCAGAGTAGCAGTGAGTGTGACACAGGGCAGACAGAGTTGTCTATAATTGCTGCAGTAGTGTATGTATGTATCTGTTTATTTATAAAAGGAAAGGAGATTCACCAGCAACAAAAGAAAGGGTTCTTTACAGTAAGGGCAGTTAAAATGTGGAATTCATTACCATGGAGACTGTGATGGCAGATACAATAGATTTGTTTAAAAAAATGTTGGACATCACGTTAGAAAGGAAAGGTACAGTATACAGGGATATACCAAATAAGTAAACATGGGAAGGATATTAATCCAGGGAGTAATCTGATTTCCATTTCTTGGCGTAAGGAAGGAATTTATGTTTCCCCTTATGAGATATCATTGGATGATATGACACTGGGATTTATTGTTTGTCTTCCTCTGGATCAATACTGTAAGTAAGTGTAGATAAAGGAGAAAGTATCTGTTGTCTAAATTTAGCATACAGTACAGTAGGTTGAACCTGATGGGCGCATGTCTTTTTTTCTATCTCATCCACTATATAACTATGTAACTACTATAGTGCCATCTATGTGCATAGCACTTTACAGCACTAATACTCAACATAATATGATAACACAATGGGAATAAGCGCTTCAGACATAAAACAATAGGAAAAGGAGTCCCTGACCGAATAGCTTGCAATCTAAGTGGTAAGCGGGATGAACTTACAGAGACACATGGAAGGTGTTCTGGTAAGTGCATCTATTTCAAACAATCCAGGAGGAGCATGTATAGGATAAAGGGAAAGAAAATACACAATTTAAGTGCAATTTATGTTATGGAACATAGAATCTGGCATATGATGTAATCTTGGCTCGAGTGTTCAGCCTACTCACAGGATTCAGATGGATTAAGAGCAGTTTGCAATTAGGGCTGCTACCCGTATGGAATAAATGCAGTCAGGATCTCCCTCAAAGGTACACTCAGCAGTATGTTGATGTATATAGGAGAGATAAGATAACACTACATAGCGCGATCAGTCTGATAGACAAAATTTATGTATAAAAAGGTATAAAAGTGCGCACTTACAATGTGCAAAATAAAAACAAGCATTGGTCACAGTTTGTGAGAAATGAAGGGTCACCGCACTGCTCACCGCCTCCCCTGGATCCTCCAAGACTCCTTTGCTTGTAGTCTGCTATCGGGGCCTGTCTCATTGCGCCCGTCGAAGCGTGTGACGTCACTGCTACTCAGCTGGAGAACTACGGATCGCCTTCAGGTCCAAAAAGATATCACTCCACGCGTTTCGCCCAGTCTAGATAGACTGTATCCGGCTTCGTCAGGAGTGTGTGTACTGACCCTGTGCTCACCCACAAACTATATTTAACATATGCGAGCTGGCAATGATTCCCTCAGTTACAAAGGGTTAGAACTGTAGCTGAGACAGGGTGCACGTATACCTGTATAAGACCACATCTCTATATGGTGATTTGACCTAATAGAATCATGATACATACACCAGCTGGATCTTCCATCTGATATACAGGGTGACTCTACAATTACAATAGGAAAAAACCTGTCCCGTTTTTCAATGCCAAATCAATAGGAAAAAACCTGTCCCGTTTTTCAATGCCAATTCTTCTGTTTAGTTTTGGATTTTAGCCTTTTCATATCAGCACATTACATCAGTGCAGGCAGCTACCATACAACCTAGACTTGCTACACATACTATTAAGATTTGGCTGAGTATCAGTAAACATTTGTATGCATTGATCTTTCACACACTGCCTCAAACACTTCCTATTTTGAGCCATTTGGCATGAGATCACTATCCCACACTGGCACCGACTAGGGATACCCAGTAGTAGTATAGACTTATCCAGTCTATTTTTATCTAAGTGAATTACACCACACAACATTGTAAAATATTTAATAAACTTTTTTTATTTTATCTTGTGCTTTGTACATTTCATTCACCCCTGACCATAGTATATTATAAGGGTCTGCTGTGCGCCAATATAAGGGACCTTTTGTACCTGTCTCAGGTACACTCCCCCATCTCTATAATACCAGGACCAAGAATATCCTTAGTAATCCAGTTACATTAATCAGACATTGATTATTATGAACAAAAAATCAACACCCATAATCTATCCAGTGAACCCATTATAGTGAATGGGATTACTTCATGTGGTAGAGCTAGAACCGCTTTCTTAGTGAAGCCTAATGGTGAGTAAAAACGGGTGGATTTTCCGTTAAAATCTGACACTGATTGGCCAGTTCCTTTCTGCTGCGGATTAGTCTTAAAAAGGCAGATTCGTTTTATTTTCTTGTTACTGAAACTCTTAGACTAATGGCCAATAACCCTATCACCCAAATCCTTAGCGGTTAGTAAAGCATTTCAAGCCATTAAGGTAGACAAGGGGGGTAGGTAGTGTGATTTGATGTTGATATTAACTCCTTTGTAGCCTTTTATGGTCAGCTAGTCATAGAAACTTATGACTAGTTGACCATTTATGCTATTGGGGGTTAATATGTATTGTCATGTATTTAAAGTAATATTTTATCACCTATTTCAAGTTGGTTTTTATTATCTTATAATGGGCAATATATTGGCCATTATATACATAGGCAAGATAGGGATAACGCCAGCATGGAGTAGGTGGTATTTCTGCAGTTATTCTGTTTCTGATGAATATCGGAACATGATGTATAGTATGATAGTGTCCCAAATTATGGTAATATGATTATTTCTTTATGGATCAGATATTTTTAACGACACGATACAAAAAAAATCGTTATTCTTGCCGGTACAACTTTGATGTATTGCACTATAAAAAATCATTTGAAAAAATTGCAATAATACCGAATTTTTAGCTTACCAGAAGTTACCTTAATGTATTGAAATTTGTGCATATTATACATACATTATACTTAAAATGGCTGAAAATTTATTTTCTACCAACCTTGCTTCTCAAACTCTTCAAAAAGATTCAGGCTAGTGATGCTAGGCCCAGTGAAAATGATGTAGTTTTTCCCCGATGAGTTTTGACACAAGCTTTTGGCTACCATGCTGTGAAGTTGGGGTTTTTTCTTTAATGTGTCAAGACCATCTGTGCCACTTCCTTCCTTTAAATGGACGTAAACCTGAAGGAGTCCAAACAGAAAAATAAACATTCATTGGGTTTCCACATGTCGACAAATGGAATATATACTTTGCTAAATTAAAAAGATAGCTAGTAACTATTATGTGAAAATCATATTTGAGTCAATGACTGGAGTTAGGGACAGAAACCAAAGGTAATAGTATGGAAGTTATACCATGGAGTTTATACCTGAAGTGTGGTGGTAAATAAGGGTACAAATAAATAACAGGGGGGAAAACACCAAAAGTTATCAGCGGGACATGTGAAAGTTTGATCAGTGCACACTCAGGGCCACATTTACTAAGTAGTAAGACACATTATGGCCCATTCAAATGCACAAGCCATGAGGTGTCTTATGGTAATGGTATCTTATTGGCTTGGCACAGCTTTGTAGATATGGCCCCTATGCCTTTCACAACTAGTAACTGTATCAAATGATATTAACTATATAGCTACAACGATATCAAAACTAACAACAACTATATCCCAAATAGAAAAAACAAGTCATTGGTTTGTCTAAAACATGATGTGTAAAATAAAGAGATGGTTACAGAAGGATCTTGTATTTATGTTATGTGTTCCCTCACCCAATGTTAATAATCTGGACAACATTTAAAATATATTTACTGTCTGAGATTGAATGCAATCTCTCATTATTTTCTAAAGACTGGTTTATTTAAAAATGTCCCAAACCTGTACATAGAAACAAATTGGGCTCCTGTCTTCAAACTGCTAAGGATACGATGTTTATTTTCTTGCAGTGAAACCAAACATTTATGACTGATGATTATAGTATATTTTCTTATGTAGTATTTACTGTATACAGTATGCTCTTCTACATAGAATTTGAGGCTGACGTACTGCATATATTGTTTTCCTAGAGTTGCAGATTGATTAATTCAACATTTGAAAGCCAATATCTTTCCAATTCTCTCATTTATAGTGACAAATATTCCAAACAATGTTCAAAGTAAAACAAAAAAAAAAAAAAAAAAAACTTCAATGTAGACCAGCAATAGAATCATTGCGTATTTTACTCAAAGGACATAAAGATCTATTTCAGAATATATTTTCCAGGTTATCCTTGCATTTAAGTAATATTGGGTTGCTGAGATTTTGTTACTCAAAAGGTATTACCCAGAACCTTTCACATTAAATTCCATCTGACATCTATCGCTATGTTAGGAATCGGCGTCCCCTGCGTCCCCCACACGGAACACTCTCTACCTTCAGGGAAACCCTGGATGCACGGCGCAACCCTGCCTTACCGGCCTCCGCGGTTCCTCGTCTCTGCCGCCGTCGCAGGATCACCCCCCTCGGCGATACCGCTGCTAATCCCCCTCCTCAGCACCGGGCGCGTTCCCTTTTCCCCGCACGCGTGCAGTCTCCTCCGGCGCAGGTCGCGCACACACGCGCCTTACGGAGCACGCGCACAGTGCACACACTTCTTCCTGCTCTCCGGACCTCAGGCTCCGTCCCCGCATGCCGAGCGGGCTACTCACTGCAGTACTAAGATTCACCTGGCTTGTAATGGCTGCACCAATCCGGAGAGTCTTCCTGCAGTTCCTCCTTACCCGCCCCCGCTTTTGCTTTATCTAGCTTCTCTGTACTCTCAGTCTTCGCTCGATATAGTCTCTGCATGGATGATACTCTGTTTATTCTTGGTGATTTCACAGGTTCTGACACGGCTCGTACGACTACTCCCTTTGGCTCCCGACCTCGGCACTCCTCGCATTACGCACTCTCTGGCTCCCCTCGAACACGGCTTGGACTTCGACTTTCCTCTACTCTCTGCTCCCTGACCTCGGCGTGACAATCACGATTCTACTTCTACACCCGGTACCGGCAAGTATTGTCTACCTTACTACATCTGGCCTGGCAACGCGTAATACCACACTCCGGACACGCTCCCTTTGCTGCGGGTGCGTGTAGTACCACTTCCCCCTTCAGCTCAGGGGACGGGTCTGGTCTGCGGGCAGCACCGGCGTAACACGCTATAATTATTACATTTTCTCTTTCTGCTTCTATCAAGCCATGTCATGCAGTCAATTACTTATGTAATATGGCATGTACAAAGAGCAGGAATACTGCATTCTTCCTCTTACCACCTGGCTGAGGTGCCCTCTCTCCCTTATCCTCCATTTCCCTGCCTGCTGCTTTTGAGGTAAATTTCTGGGTTGTACTGTAGCTTTCTTTAAAACTATTATGTCTAATACACAAGAGGCTCATTTGCTTCTGTATTTGTCTTCAGCAAAGCTGGAATGAGGGGAGAAGGGCATGTCTACCATATGTCCCCACAAGAGCTTGTTCACTGTGCATTTGCATCAATGGCAAGCGTGTCTTAGAAAGGTTGATAGCCCCCTGGTAAAAATGGCTTAAGTGTTTCTTGGTGTTTATGGGTTTAACAAAAAATATTTTGCAGTGTTGGTTTATTTATCTACTTTGGAATATACAAGTCCTTGTGAAGCACGGTTAAACTCTAACTGAAGTCTGGAGGTATAAATGATGTTAACAAAGTGGAAAAAATGTATGGAAGGAAAGTAAAAATTGTTATACAGTATACTGCTATTATGCAGTGCCTAGAAAGTCCCTCAATAATCCATCTTTTTGTTCTATTTAATCACTCCACACATCACTTGATTACACAAATGCTGTTAAAGAACCCCAAATCAATACAAATACATTCAGATTGTTATCAAAGTCTTATGTCCTTTCAAATAGGGAGTGCAACCATGTAAAAATAGAGGGGGGGGGGGTTTGAAGAGAACAAAAGAGGCAATAGAGAACCAAATATAGCGGGAGAGGAACCTGAAAACCCCTGAGGAAGCGACATAGTGGGGGAGGGGAATGAAACAGATAAGGAACTAAATGGAATAGATGAGGATATATGGTGGTATGGAGGTAGAATGAGGGTAAGTGCAAGTTTGACAAGCAGTGAGACACCCATAGTAAATACAGATAATACTAGAAAACTTCTAAAGACTAAACCAAGTGGGAGCAGAAAGGAAGGAGCAGATAAGATAATAGTACAGGCTGAAAAAAAACTTACATGCATGCTTGCTAATGCAAGAAGCCTGACAGATAAAATGGGGGAGCTTGAATTAATAGCTGCAAGGGAGCAGTATGATATCATAGGCATTACTGAAACATGGTGGGATGAAACTCATGACTGGACAGTTAATTTAGAGGGTTATTCTCTTTTTCGGAAGGATCGAACAAATAGAAGGGGAGGTGGGTTATGTTTATATGTTAAACCACATCTAAAACCTATAATAAGGGATGATGTCTATGAAGGGAATTATGAAAATGTAGAGACTTTGTGGATAGAAATTAGCAGTGAAGGTAAAAGTATAAAGAAAATGTTTGTGGGAATATGCTATAAACCACCAAATATCTGTGACATTGAGGAAGCTAAAATACTTTTGCAAATGGAGAAGGCATCAAAACTGGGTCATGTTTGCATAATGGGGGATTTTAATTATCCAGACATAGACTGGGGCAATGAGGTTAGTGTTACAACAAAAGGAAACAGGTTTTTGGGGGTGCTTAAAGACAATTATATGACCCAAATTATTGAGGAACCAACCAGGAGAGGGGCAGTTCTGGATTTGGTCATATCAAACAATGTAGAAGTAATAACAAATATTCATGTCCTGGAACATTTGGGTAACAATGATCATAACATGGTCTCATTTGAAATAAATGATCAAAAAACAGATTAGTTGGGTTCAACAAAGACTTTAAACTTTAGAAAGGCAGATTTTAATAAACTGAGGTCTAATCTAGTAGTAATACAATGGGATGATGTTTTTGCAGGGAAAAATGTAGAAGATAAATGGGCAGTCTTTAAAACATTGTTAGAATAGCACACTTATCAGTGTATACCCTTGGGTAATAAGTATAAAATAAATAAGTCAATACCAATGTGGCTAAATAAACAGGTAGGGGAGGAAATGGACAAGAAGAGGAAGGCGTTTAGATTCTTTAAGTCAGACGGGACGGAGATATCATATCAGAATTATAAGGAATGTAACAAAAATTGCAAAAGGGCAATCAAATTAGCAAAAATGGATAATGAAAAAAGGATTGCAATAGAAAGTAAGGTCAACCCTATAAAGTTCTTTAAGTACCTTAATAACAAAAAAATGAGAAAAGAAAATATAGGACCCTTTCAGTGTGAGATGGGTAGGCAGATTATTGGAGATAAGGAAAAAGCTGAGGTATTAAACAAATTCTTTGCCTCAGTGTTTACCAGGGAAGAATCAAGTTCAATAGTAGTGCCGCAGGAGGAAACCACAACCTCCATAATAATGAACAATTGGTTAACTGAGGAAGAAGTTCATAAGCGACTTGAAAAAAATTAAAGTAAATAAGGCACCTGGCCCCGATGGCATACATCCAAGAGTTCTCAAGGAGTTAAGCTCAGTAATAGCCAAACATTATATTTAATAGTCAAGGACTACATTTCCACAGGCTCAGTACCACAAGATTGGCGTAAAGCAGATGTGGTGCCTATATTTAAAAAGGGAGCTAGATCACAACCGGGAAAGTACAGACCTGTAAGCCTGACTTCAATAGTAGGGAAACTACTTGAAGGTTTAATACGGGATAATATTCAGGAATACCTAATGGAAAACAAAATTATTAGTAATAGTCAGCATGGATTTATGAAGGATAGATCTTGCCAAACTAACCTTATTTGTTTCTTTGAGGAGGTAAGTAGGAATTTAGATCATTGTAATGCAGTTGATGTGCTCTACTTAGATTTTGCAAAGGCTTTTGATACGGTTTCACACAAGAGGTTGGTGTACAAAATAAAGAAAATTGGACTCAGTAATAATATATGCACCTGGATTGAAAACTGGTTAAAGGACAGACAACAGAGGGTTGTCATAAATGGAACTTTTTCAGGTTGGGCTAAAGTCGTGAGTGGAGTACCTCAGGGATCGGTACTGGGACCCCTGCTTTTTAACTTGTTTATTAATGACCTTGAGGTTGGGATCGAGAGCAAAGTCTCCATCTTTGCTGATGATACTAAATTGTGTTAAGTAATAGAATCAGAGCAGGATGTAATTTCTCTTCAGAAGGACTTGGAGAGACTGGAAACGTGGGCAGGTAAATGGCAGATGAGGTTTAATACAGATAAATGTAAGGTTATGCATTTGGGATGCAAGAATAAAAAGGCGACTTACAAATTAAATGGAGATATATTGGGGGAATCCTTGATGGAGAAGGATTTAGGAGTGCTTGTAGACAGCAGGCTTAGCAATAGTGCCCAATGTCATGCAGTAGCTGCAAAGGCAAACAAGATCTTATCTTTTATCAAACGGGCAATGAATGGAAGGGAAGTAAACATAATTATGCCCCTTTACAAAGCATTAGTAAGACCACACCTTGAATATGGAGTACCATTTTGGGCACCAATCCTAAGAAAAGACATTATGGAACTAGAGAGAGTGCAGAGAAGAGCCACCAAATTAATAAAGGGGATGGACATTCTAACTTATGAGGAGAGGCTAGCTAAATTAGATTTATTTACATTAGAAAAGAGGCGTGTAAGAGGGGATATGATAATTATATATCAAATATATTCAGGGACAATACAAGGAGCTTTCAAAAGAACTATTCATCCCACGGGCAGTACAAAGGACTCAGGGGCATCCCTTAAGATTGGAGGAAAGGAAATTTCACCAGCAACAAAGGAAAGGGTTCTTTACAGTAAGGGCAGTTAAAATGTGGAATTCATTACCCATGGAGACTGTGATGGCAGATACAATAGATTTATTCAAAAAAGGTTGGACATCTTTTTAGATGGGAAAGGTATACAGAGATGTACCAAATAAGTATACATGGGAAGGATGTTGATCCAGGGATTAATCCGATTGCCAATTGTTGGAGTCAGGAAGGAATTAATTTTTCCCCTTAATGGGGTTTTTTGTTTGCCTTCCTCTGGATCAATAAGTAAGTATAGATATAGGATAAAGTATCTGTTGTCTAAATTTGAAAAAGAAAAAATGTGAACAAGCGCTAAAGATTAAAACACCAATGTGACAAGTAAAAATACAAAATATAATGGCTGCCTAGTAATACTGTCAGTACTAACAGAAAATACTTGGAAACAAAGAAAAAAACCTGGCGCCAAAAGTTCAATGGATAATCCTGTACTCCTCAGGGGAACAGCACACTTGCTTGACAGGCCATGTAGGGGAAAAAACACAAACAGACATAGATCATAGTGCAACTCTGCAGGGTTAAAACAGGTCTACACTACACATACAACATAGAGACTCCTAGTGACTATAAAAATACTATTTATTAAATAAAAAGAACTATGCCATAAAATGGTAGGACAATCAGGAACACCGCTGGTCATCCAGGTGGGAAAAATCAGAGCCCTACTTACAAGCA
Source organism: Ascaphus truei (assembly GCA_036426205.1). Lineage (NCBI taxonomy): Eukaryota > Metazoa > Chordata > Amphibia > Anura > Ascaphidae > Ascaphus > Ascaphus truei. The sequence goes on from WSYH01000339.1 coordinate 210,560, forward strand.
GCAAGGTATAAGCTCGCAATGCAACATAGAGTCCTCTTGGTGCTGATGATATCTTAGCAGAGATGTTATTCTTGCTGCGCCGCGACTCTCGTGCAGACCCTCCCTTCAGGGGTTACCAGGAACAGTGACAGTGACGGAGGCCTGCTCGTGGGGCACACAGCTCTACTCCACGTGAGGCCGCTCTCCTCACTTCCTCCTCCGGTTCCACAGGCTGTCTCTGCGCGCCCGCGCGCGAGTGTGCCCGTGCCCTTAAAGGGACAGTACGTGGCCAAAGTTTCTAGGTTCTTGCTTTGCTGCTCTCCAGAATTCTCTGTAATTTCTTTAACTTCTCCCAGCATGGGAGTCTGAGATAACCCAACATGACAGGTGTCTGCTCCTTTCTTTGCATGCAATGGTCTTTTAATCAGATCTTCTGCAGCTTCTGCTATTAACCCCTGGGAGGCTGGAAGCTCTGGAACAGATCCTTGCTCACAGTCTGATACACCCTGAGACGTGTTCATATATAATTTGGGACACTTGGTTCGGTTTGGAGCCTCATTGCAGCTGTTAGTCCTTGGCATACAGGACGCACGTACTGTCCCTTTAAGGGCACGGGCACACTCACACGCGGGCGCGCAGAGACAGCCTGTGGAACCGGAGGAGGAAGTGAGGAGGGCGGCCTCACGTGGAGTAGAGCTGTGTGCCCCACGAGCGGGCCTCCGTCACTGTCACTGTTCCTGGTAAGCCCTGAAGGGAGGGTCTGCACGAGAGTCGCGGCGCAGCAAGAATAACATCTCTGCTAAGATATCATCAGCACCAAGAGGACTCTATGTTGCATTGCGAGCTTATACCTTGCTGCTTGTAAGTAGGGCTCTGATTTTTCCCACCTGGATGACCAGCGGTGTTCCTGATTGTCCTGCATTTTATGGCATAGTTCTTTTTATTTAATAAATAGTATTTTTATAGTCACTAGGAGTCTCTATGTTGTATGTGTAGTGTAGACCTGTTTTAACCCTGCAGAGTTGCACTATGATCTGTGTCTGTTTGTGTTTTTTCCCCTACATGGCCTGTCAAGCAAGTGTGCTGATCCCCTGAGGAGTACAGGATTATCCATTGAACTTTTGGCGCCAGGTTTATTTCTTTGTTGTCTAAATTTAGCATAGGTTGAACTTGATGGACCTACGTCTTTTTTCAACCTCATCTACTATGTAACTATGTAACTAGCAACAGAGTGAGCGGTTTCTGGGAGTGATGTTGTAGGAAAGTGAAACCAGAAAGAACACAGAGACGCTACTGTGACTATGCACCAACTAATGTACTTATACTTTATGAACATGTGCATTTCCATTTACCACTTTAATTTATTTGTTTGTGAATTGTTATATTACTTGATTTTTTAAAATACATTTTACCACACTACTCCTGCATCCTTTCTTGTTTTTTTTATATGGTCCTTGGATGTCCACATTTGGAATGAGCTCTGACACAAGCATTTAATCTTACAAAACATTTGATTGTGTAGCGCACTTTCCTCCACCCCCTCAGAGACATGACAGCTACAGTGTATATGGTGCATTACCTGCGGCTCACAGGAGACCTGGGCCTCCGCTCTTGGGAGCCTGGGGTGTGCCTGATCCGTCGAGTGACAGCGCCTCCACCTGTATGGGATCCTACTATGTGGGATAACCCCGTTACAGGACCCATGTACTAAAACACACACCAGTAAAAGTAACAGTTTACTGCATTCATAAAATAACAATAGTACCAGTCCCACCAACTAGGCCACGCATGGCCATACCCCCAACACACTGTCCTCAAGTCCCCAAAGTTCTTAGGGGCCTTTGGGCACCCAACCACCCTGATGTCCACAAGTAGGCACCCAACCCAGTGTGTGAGACAGCGCTGCTAGCATGTGTATGGTTGGTGCACTTGTCGAGGTGAGGTACCCGCCGGGTGATCCCACACCCGGTAACGCCACAGCAGAAGATAGGATCTACTGATCCAGCGACTGTTGTGGTCAACGACGAGTCCGCCTCCACATTGGGTGGTGTCCAGCTGGAGGGTCCCACACTGAAGAGGGTCTCCTGTAGCAGTAGATGGTCTGGTCCCTCGACCACCATAGGCCAGGATGCAGCCGCGTCCTGGCTGTGTCCCTCACACTGTTACTACAGGGGCATTGTCCCTAACTGATGGGCCTGTCCCTGCAGCAACCACAAGCTGAGGTGAGTTGGGGCCTAGCTGGGGCCTAAGGGAGTCTCTGGCCTAGTGCAGGGGTCACAGACACCCTGCACATGCACACCCTACCCTCCTGGTGTCCCAGCTCCGACTGGCGTGCTCTCCCAACACACAAAATGTATCTATGTTGGGAGCAGGGGAATCCAGGAGCCCTATTGGCTCTGCTGTGGCATGTGATCTATACAGCCCCTGGCATGATGTGACTTGTAGTCCCTGCAGAGTCCTCTACTGCAATGGCTGCTGCTGTCTGTGTCTCCTGCGTGCGCTCCCATAATGGCCGCCGGCTATGGGGATTCACTACGCATACGCGACCCTATTGAAGTTGGTAGCGCCCTGCAAATTGAGCTGCCGGGAACCTCCGGCGACGCAGTAGCCTGTGCAACCTTCCTGACACCGCCGGGACCTGCCCCCTTGCCTCCGCTGCCTAGCGCATCCACTGCAGGAGGTAAGAGGCTTATGGGGGACTTGGGCTATAATTGCATTACCAATTATTCAGCATGTTTTTAAGTTGCAAACCTACTGTACTATATTTGGTTCAATCGATCTCTTTCCCCCCTATTTGTACATGGTTGCGCTCCCCATTTCAGAGGACTTTGGATATGGACTGTACAGTATGGGCAGTTTATTGAGGAGCTGCATGTGTATAGACTGGTGACATTTTAACTAATCCTACTCAATTATTGATTTCAGTTATATATTTCATCGATTTACTTTCTCCATTTTCACAGTATTATTTAACTAACTTTCACTCAAATTGAGAGCAGTGTATTTTATTTTTGTGGCTTACGGTTTATCAAACTGCAAAACTGGGGAAATACTGTGGCCAAAAATCGATACCAAATTAAAACAAAACACTTGAATTGAATTTAGGACATGAATATAATTAATCATGCTTTTTGTTTGCAGGGCATATAAAAAGGTTGATAATCCTGTATACAGATATATTTGTGACAGAAATTATATATACTATGAATTATGCCTTCTCTTCGACCCTGACCCACTTTCAAATATTACTACGTATACTCCACAAGGGAGATTTTTCTGTCATTGGTTTTTTTAAATATATAAATCAAATACGAGGCTCCCATACCTGGTCTGTTTCACTATTTAAATATAGAGTAAAAATGTTGCATTTAATTTAAACAATAATACTACTGTATGTACTTTTCCTTCATTAATCTCAATCAAGCAGATGGCACAATGGTTATAAAAGATTAGAATGCATGATTTGAAAGTTAAGCTTAGTTAAATCCATTCCCTGTTAGAGAAACAAAAGTCTGTTGTACTGTATATTATCAGGATTGCTAGTGTTTTAGAAAAAAAACCTTCATACTGTTTCACAAGCTTCTTATTTGCCAGTATATATACAGTAAGGCCATGCCATTGCCTTTAAAGAGGCCTTCCTTAAAGTGGCCCTTTTAAAGTTGCATATAATGTAGAGCTCAACAGAAGTGAAATAAGAAGTGGAAAAACTGCAGATCTACTGGCCTCTGATTTTGGATTTGAACTGCACTGGAGAATTTCTATCACAGACTCAAGAAGACGCAGCTCTCTTCAATCTAGAGAACCTTCATTCAAATATTGGAGTTCTCGCAACTTTCACTTTATCCTTATCCTAACTTAGTTTATACTGAGCAGTCCTCACTCACCTCTAGACACTAAACTATCACTAGTACCACTGCCACGCCTCATCTACTATTTATATTTGCTCTTTGTTTTAAAACTGCACTTTCTTTCTACCAGCCTTATTATTCCTCCATTCATATATCTCCATCTCTCCTAACTTCTCCCCTTCTTAGTTCACATGAACTCCTTTCCTACCTGCACCCTCTGACACTACACAATTATACCGCCTACACTAAAACACACCCATATAACACCTCCTCCCCATTCTCTTTCTTTCCATGCTTCGCCTCCTTGCTTGTGGAGATCTCTCTCCCAATCCTGGTCCCTGCCTTATTTCTACATGAAGAAAAAGAGAGCAAAAACAAAGCACTGCCAGGGAGCCAGGTGGTAAGAAAAATAAAATACTATTTATTCAGCACCACTCAGTAAACATAACCCGAGCCAAGATCAATCCAGGGAAATCCAAACAGAGGCAGGTACAGGAACAAGGAGCTGAAACAGAGAGCTAAGCACAAGTCACTGCACTCAGGAGCCACAGAGAAGCTATGCTGAGCGACGACGGAGAGGGGAGACTGGGTTTATAAAGGGCGGAGAACCAATGGTAGCAAGGGGTGGAGCGGAGGCTTGGCTGAGTGGCAGCAGTGATAGGTCCAGGTAAGCAGGAAGGGAGACAGGGGAGTGATACCTGGTAATAGCCTGCAGCCAATGAGGGGAGGAGCCAGCAGCACGGGAGGGCAGGTAAGAGGATCGGGTGTGCGTGCCTTCTGTAAGGCTGCCGTGCGCGCACCCCGATCGCGTACACGCAGATGCGGGGTGCGCCGTGGATGAACGGCCTGGCGTGGAGGAGGTAAGGTGTTGAGGGAGCGGGGCAACGGGTCAGGGAGCAGCCGTGGGACCGGAGGTGACGGGGACCCGCAGAGAGGCGCGTGTCCCCCGATCCGTTACCGTACCCCCCCTTGAGGATCGGACTCCGGACGATCCTCCCAAGGCTTGTGAGGAAATTTCCGATTAAATTGTTTGAGAAGAGCTGGAGCATGGATATGATGACAAGGTACCCATGAGCGTTCCTCTGGGCCATATCCTTTCCAATGAAAGAGGAATTGGAGCCTGCCCCTGGACCAACGTGAATCAAGTATGGACTGGACTTCGTACTCCTGTTGTTGGTGTATGGTGACAGGACTAGGTCTCCGAGGACGGTCTGGAAAGTGTACATTTTGGACAAAGGGTTTCAGGAGGGATACGTGAAACACAGAGGGTATCTTCATGGTGGGAGGAAGTTAAAGTCGATATGCCACCGGGTTAATCCGTTCGAGGACCTTGAAGGGACTGAAAAATCTAGGAGCCAGCTTCTGAGAAGGAGTTTTGAGTTTGATATTTCTTGGGGAGAGCCAAACCCTGTCTCCAGATTTGTATACTGGGCCCACCTGACGTCGCCGATCTGCTTTCGTCTTTTGTTTTTGGATGGACCCAAGGCTCTTTGAATCTTTTTCCAAGAATTCTGTAGATTGTAGACATGAGTGTCTGCTGCAGGTACACCACACGGGAGGGAGGAGAGGGGAAGACTGCTGGGATGATAACCACAGTTAATGAAAAAAGGCGACTCTTGCGTGGACTCATTCTTCAGTGAATTAATAGCGAACTCTGCCAAGGGTAATAGATCCACCCAATTGTCTTGAGATTCTGATACAAAGCATCTGAGATACTGCTCCAAGGTCTGATTCATTCTTTCCGTCTGGCCGTTGGTCTGCGGATGATTACCCGAGGAGAAGAGAAGGGAAATGCCAAGTCTTTGTGAGAACGCTCGCCAAAATTTAGAGATAAATTGAGTACTTCTGTCAGAAACAATGGAAAGTGGCACGACATGTAACCTGAAAATTTCTTTAGAAAAAATGGCAGCCAAGGTGGCTGAATTGGGAAGACCATTGAGGGGTATAACATGTGTGTGCTTAGAAAACCTGTCCACAACCACGAGGATCGTATTCATCCCGTGAGAATAGGGAAGTTCTACAATAAAGTCCATGGAAATATGCTTCCAAGGCTGCTTCGGAACGGGAAGCGGTAGGAGGAGATCAGAAGGTTTATGTCGGGCTGACTTGCTCTGAGCACATACTGGGCAAGCTCTGGTGAAGTCAAAAATGTCCTTGTTCATTTTGGGCAACCAGAAAGTCCGTTTGATAAGGTCTAGTGTTCTCTTGAAGCCTGGATGCCCTGCAGATCTTGAAGAATGCCCCCACTCAAGGATCTTGTGGCAAAAACGTGGAGCAGCGTACAGACGTCCTTCTGGCACCTTAAATCTCCTAGGAATATGATATGATAATAATCAAAATTATTAGCAGAAATTATGTGTTTTGCAGGAAGGATCGTCTCAGAAGATTCATTAGATCCTTCCTCCGTAGAGAATTTGCGAGAAAGAGCATCGGCTTTGATATTCTTAGTACCGGGAATATAAGAAATCGTATAATTAAAGCGAGAGAAAAACAATGCCCAACGTGCCTGGCGGGATCCTAGACGACGAGCCCCCTCAATATATAATACATTTTTGTGATCGTTGAGAATGGCTACTAGCTCCTTGGTACCCTCGAGAAGATGTATCCATTCCTGTAGAGCTAATTTGATAGCTAAAAGTTCACGTTCCCAACATCATAATTTCTCTCGGCAGAAGAGAATTTCCTGGAAAAGAATCCGCATGGGTAGAGTTTTTCCTGTGGAGAAGATCTTTGTGAGAGTACTGCCCCAGCTCCCACGTCAGAAGCGTCTACCTCCAGGGTGAAAGGAAGGGTTATATCCGGATGCCAAAGGATGGGGGCGGAGACAAAAGCCCTTTTGAGGAGCTCGAAGGCTTTGATGGCTTCGGAAGACCATGCTGTGGGATCAGCACCTTTCTTGGTCAAAGCCGTAATGGGTAATGCATAGTGGAGAAATTACGGATGAACTTTTGATAGTAGTTAGCGAAACCAAGGAAACGCTGCACGGCTTTTAGGGAGTTCGGCAGTGGCCAATCCAAAACAGATTTCAACTTCTCAGGATCCATGTGAACCCCTTATCGGAGATTATGTAGCCAAGGAAGGCTGTGGAAGATTGGTGGAAGAGGCATTTCTCCATCTTCGCGTAGAGGCGATTAGCACGCAGACGTGAGAGGACCACCCTGGTGTGACGAATGTGTTCCTCCAGGTTCTTGGAGAATATGAGGATGTCATCTAAGTATACGATGATGAAAATTCCCAGAATGTCCCGGAAGATATCATTCATGAATTCTTGGAAGACGGCAGGGGCATGGCAGAGTGTCAGGAATCGGCGTTCTCCTCGCTTCCCACACAAAGCACTCCCTCTCCGCAGGGAGCCCCTGCACACAATAAACAAGCCTGCCTTACCGGCCTCCACGGCTCCTCGCCCCTGTCGCCGTCGCGGGATCACTCCCCTCGGCGATTCCTCTACTCAGCGCCGGGCGCGTCCACGCCCTCCTACACGCACGCCAGCCTCAGATGTTATGTGCATGCATTCTCAGCTTACAGAGCACACGCCTAACAGAGCACTTTTAACCTCTGCTTCTGCAGTGAGGCGTCGCCCCCAAGCATCACACAGTTCAATGCAAAGCAATGATTACACTCAGATGGGCTGTAACACCTCTCTCCTATCAGGGAGGACTCCTTGCAGTCCTCCAGGCCTGCCCCCTTTTCCCATTGGCCTGCCCAGCTCTATTATGCCTGTGCTTCCCATCACTCGTCGCTCGACATAGTTCTGTATGGAAGCATTTGACTATTCTCTCAGTGACTCCTCAGGTATTGACGCGGATTGGATGACTACCCCCTCTGGCTCTCGACTTTGGCTCTACTTGGACGTCGTGACTTCTGGCATCCCTGACCTTGGCAACGGCAATAACTACTCCTTCTCTACTACCGGTACCGGCAAGTATTGTCTTCACTACTATACCTGGCCTGGTAACAATAACACCACACTCCGGACACGCTCCCTTTGCTGCGGGTGCGTGTATCCCTACGTCCCACCTCAGCACAGGGGACGGGTCTGGTCTGCGGGCAGCACCGGCGTAACACAGAGGCCGAACGGCATCACTAGGTATTCATAATGACCAGAACGCGTATTAAATACAGTTTTCCATTCGTCACCATCTCGTATTCGGATGAGGTTATAGGCTCCTCTCAGGTCAAGTTTAGAAAATATAGAGGCTCCCTGGAGCCGATCAAAGAGTTCGGAAATTAGGGGAAGAGGGTACCGATTTTTGACTGTAATCTTGTTAAGCCCACGAAAGTCGATACAGGGTCTCAAAGAGCCATCCTTCTTTTTCACGAAGAAGAAACCGGCCCCAGCGGGGGAGGTGGAATTCCGCATAAATCCTTTCTTAAGATTCTCCTGGATGTAGCTCGCCATAGCTTCTGTCTCGGGAACAGACAAGGGATATGATTTAGATTTGATGAGAGTGGTTCCAAGAATTAATTCGATGGGACAGTCGTACAAACGATGAGGGGGTAGAACTTCAGCCTGGGTCTTGTTAAAGACATCCGAGAAATCGTGGTATACCTCAGGCAGGGAGGAAAGAGAAGGAGTAGAGGCGTTGAGACCGGCGAGCACGGTAACGGGAGGAGAAACCGTCTTCTCCAAGGTAGAAGCCCACTGGATAGGTAGTTCGTTGGTCCAATCAATCCATGGGTTGTGAAGCTGGAGCTACGGCAGTCCCAAAATGACCTGGACAGTAGGGGAGTGAAAGACATCGAAGATGATGATTTCAGTATGACCATCCGCGGTGGTCATGGTGAGGGCAATAGATTCCCAAATAATGAAGGCTGGTTGAAGCGGTCGGCCGTCGATAGCCTACAGGCCGATGGGCGACTTCTTCTTGACTAACGGGATACGATTATTGCAGGCATAGTCATGATCCAAAAAGTTGCCACCAGACCCGGAGTCGATGAAGGCTTCAACCTCTACCTTGATATTGGGGCCAACGAGAGTTATGGGGAGGAGGATTCTCTTCGGTAGCTCTTTAGGGAAAGAGGGGGAAGGCGAAATAGTACCCAGTAGAAGCCCCTGTACCTTTACTGGGCGTTCTCGTTTCCCGGTTCAGACGACAGTGACGTAGCTGGTGTTCCGGGGAGCCGCAGTAGTAGCTGTCACGCCTGTATGCCGGCTGACCTGGCAAGACCCCAATACTGAGGTGGGAACGGTATTACACCACACACCCACAGCAGTGGGAGCAAGCCCGGAGTGTAGTATAGCGTTGCTGGGCCTGTTGAAAAAGTGGTTAGGATACTTGCAACGTCTTGTAGGGTTAAACGTAAGAATGGTCATGTCAGTGTGCCAATGTCCAGAGGTCCAGAGTAGTCGTAGTTCAAAGCCAGGTCCAAGGATTCCAGAGGTCAGCAAAGTAGAGTTCGGAGCAAGGTTCAAGGGGTACAGAGAGCAGGGTAGTCCAGGACAAGCAGGGGTCAAAGCCAGGGAAATCCAAAGTAACACAGGAGCAGGATACAAGCAGGAACACAGAGGGAGCATGTGACAGGGTGAAGTCAACCCCTATCAGTTATGCCTGGGAAACATATGTCTGAGTGCTTCATCCAGCACTCATAAGGGTTAACTCAGGTGGAAGCTAGCTAATCATGATGTAAGCTGACACCTGAGAGCCAGCAAGGTAGATAAGGATCTTGTTACCAGCAGTAGCTGCCTGTGTCAGATGAGAGCACATGGATAGATGTGCTGCTAGCCAGAAGGATACAGCACACTACTTACTGCAGCCAAAGTAAGATTTCTTTCATTTGTTTGCATGACTGCTTAAAAAGACTCTTACGGTTTGGGTATGGTTTAGCCAGCCAGCCTGCTAGCTAGGACTGCTGTGTTAGTCAGTTTTCTTCCAACGTGGAACAGGATTTATTTGCTTAAAGGGACAGTGTACCCGCATGTTATGTTGCTGGGCAGAAATAAAGCCACTGAACGTTTTCATTTATCCTGAAACTACACGTGTGGACTGTTCCCTGACCTCGGCTACAGGCCGTCCTGCCACAGGTGGTGTCAGAAGTGGGATCTTGGACGGGCCCTGTATCTGAAGGGCCACACACACACACAGACGGGGGAAAAAAAATGGAGACAATTTTTTCTCAGTTCCTTGAGCAACAGCTCCATCTAGCAGAGAAGCAAGCTGAGCGACAAGCCCAGCAAGATGAGCAACAGGCCCGGCGAGAGGAAAAGCTACTCCAATTGCTGGCCGAAGGCCCAGCCCCAGGCAGACCAGGGATTCCAAATAATCCACCGGTGATGCTGCATAAAATGAAGCCAAACGAAGACCCAGAGGCATTTCTCCTCACTTTTGAAAGGGTAGCCACGGCCCACGGCTGGACAGTTGATCGCTGGGTAATGACTCTGGCTCCACTCCTCATAGGGGAAGTTCAGGCAGCCTACCAGGCTCTTCCAGCAGACGAGGCCATGGACTATCAGCAACTAAAGGCTGCTATTCTGGATCACCTGGGCCTCACTCCAGAGACCTACCGACAGCGGTTCCGGACAGTCAAATATACAAACAGAGACAGACCCCGGGTCGTAGCCCACCGCTTAGTAGACTTATGTACCAGGTGGATACAACCGGAAAAACATGACAAGGCAGAGATCCTTGAACAGTTTGTGCTTGAGCAGTTCATACAGATACTGCCCCCCTCCTCCCGCTCCTGGGTAAAAAGACACGCTGCATTTTCCCTGAATTCAGCAGTCCGCTTGGTGGAAAACGTCCTGGGCGACGACACCCAACAGGATAGCTGGGAATGGCCGGTGCAAACACCAGTTGCTTCCGGTGATACTAGAGGCAGGAGAGCAGACAATCGAGGGGTCTACAACCCGCCAGCTCGGGAGATCCAGTCAACCCGATCGAAAGACCCTTTTCCATCTCGGAGGGTTCCTGGTGCAAACTCCCGCAGAGATGCCCGTCCTGGGTCCGAGGCCACTGGATCACTCAAGGGAGGCCGCCACCCACAGTATTCCCCGAGAACCTGGACTCCTGTCACCCACCCGGTGGAGTGACGGAGGCTGGATCAGCAGTTAAAAGATGCAGGTTTATTAAAGATTAGGCATCACAGTATGCATGCGCTGTAAGAGATAACTCTGACGCGTTTCGAGCTCCCGAAACGCGTCAGAGTTACCTTACAGTGCATGCATACTGTAATGCGTCATCTTTAATAAACCTGCATCTTTTAACTGCTGATCCAGCCTCCGTCAGATTTTTGAATTCCACTTCTTAGCAGTGCACTGACGGCAAGCCCATTCTATGGACACAGCACAACCATTAAGGCATGCATAATGCATTTCTTCATGGTAACTATGGCTTCAAAGGGGTTAATGTACATCTTTTTATTGGAGAGGAAAATGCCTGGTACAATATGTCACGGGAGCCCAGGACTACCCCACCAGGGATCAATTTGCCAGACAGAAACACAGAGTTTATAAAATGAATTTATTGGAGAAAGAAATATCCACAACTATGTACAGAAAATCAACACACACACTTACAACTGGGAAACTGGGGAACCCTATAAACTTAGGTGCCGGTACCTCCCTAAAGAAATTTACAGCTCTTTGTTACGCTGCTTCTTCTTAAGAATGTCTTCCACAACTAAACAAACACACTCAGCTCACAGCTAACAAAGAGCTGCTCTTATGTCACCAGAAATATCCCCTCCCCCAGGTATTTGCAACACACCCAGCCCCTGATCGGTATGGGGAAGGGCAACACAAACACAGTTACATGCAGATCCTTACTTGGGAATACCACAGACCACTTGCAACAGTCCATCTGAAAACAAAAGTAACCCCTGGACCCTGAGGTGCTGGAACCAGGCTACAGAATACATATACACATATAACATAATACAAATGTATTACTGACAGGTAGGGGTAATGGCAGGCTTGACCTTTATCAAAAGTTGTCACATTTACCCCTACCTAGTCACACAGTATATATTGCATTGCTTAGCATATGGCTAACTGGCATAACAGCCAGTTAGTGCCAGGTTAGCACTCATGCACATGTTAGATGGGAAACACTGCTGGATAATGCCACGTTAGCCATATGCAAATCAGTGGCATAACGGTCATTCGTTTTGTATTAAAATTAGCTTGGAGGATATCCGTTAAATCCAGGGAAATAAACAGACGTTACCTAGTTAGGAAATGTCACGTTAGTACCCAGATTTAATGGACATCTGTGGATCTAGCACTTAGACTAATCTAGCAGCTAATTATAATCACATTAAACTAGAACTGGAAAAAAATTGAAATTTACAGTTCAATATTTCCCTTCTTTAAATGAGATTCAACAATCCCAAAGTGCACTCCATGACTGTCATAAACCCCATCCCAGGACTTACTTATAACTCCCACTACTGAATGTGTCTCTGCTACTGTATATCATGCTGAATGGCCCTTTGACGATTCAAACTTAACATGTCAAACACGGAACTCCACATACTTCCTCCCAAGCCTGGCCCTACTGACCTTGTCTACATTACTGTTAGCAGTACTATCATACACTCAGTATCACAGGCATGCTGCCTAGACATCAAATTTCACTCCTCCCTCACATTCCCCTCTCACATTCACAATGTAGCTAAAATCTATTGTTTCTCGGTAACATTGCATAGATACACCCTTCCCTCTGTCGTTCTACTGCTAAAACTTTAAGGCAGGCCCTCATTCTATCCTGTCTCGACTAATGTAACTTATTGTCCCACCTTCCTACTGTTGCGGCCGCCTTTATTCTCCTACTTACCCAGATAAATGCGGGGATTTTCTCAGTATTTCTCAGAGTTTCCCTCGCGGCGGCCGCATCATCAGATAAGCGCTAATGGCGCTTATCATTGAAAGTGCCCGCGGTGCACGAAACCTGATGAAAAAAAGCCGCGCGCCGCCGCGTTTTTATAAATCCCGCGGTGGCAGCCGCAGGAGGATAAAGGCGGCCGCCACTGTACCTCTCACCTGTCTCTCATACAATCTATCTTAAATGCTGCTGGTAGAATCATTTTACTCTCTCTTAACTGTCTCTCCTGTTGAAATCCCTCTCCTGGCTTCCTATTAAACCCTGTCTCACTTACAAAATTGTCCTCCTGTCTTTAAGGCTGTACACTATTCGGCACTCTTTAAATCTCAGCCCTAATTTCTCGCTATACATCTGCCCAAACTCTTGCGTTCTGCTCAAGGATGTCTTCTCTCTACCCATTTTGTATCTAAAGCCCTATCCCTCCAAAAACCTCTCTCGCTCACTGCCCCAAACCTCTGCAATGCCTTTCCTCTCAATATCCAACTGGTACCCTCTCTCTCCCACTTAAAACACACCTCTTTAATGAACCATATGTGAAGCTTTGCTGGGTGATACTATACATCTTATATGCACTGACCTTGGCCCCTGGCAGATGCACTTACCAGTATATTGTGAAATTAGTGAACAAAGGCGCAAACCACTTAAAAGTGATATAAACAATATTAAAAAATATATAAAGTGAACTTAATCAATGATGTTGTAAAAATTAATAAACGTGATATTAAAAAATCATAATATGTGCTAATTAATAACCCAGCTCAAACCCTCTGGTGGGACCTGTTTCACGGGTTCCAAGGAGTAAGATATATTTCAAACAATCCAATAGGAGCATGTATGGGATAAAGGGAAAGAGAAAATACACAATTTAAGTGCGGATGTATGGAACATAGAATCTGGCATATGATGTAATCTTGGCTCGAGTGTTCAGCCTACTCACAGGATTCAGATGGATTAAGAGCAGTTTGCAATTAGGGCTGCTACCCGTATGGAATAAATGCAGTCAGGATCTCCCTCAAAGGTACACTCAGCAGTATGTTGATGTATATAGGAAAGATAAGATAACACTACATAGCGCGATCAGTCTGATAGAGAAAATTTATGTATAAAAAGGTATAAAAGTGCGCACTTACAATGTGCAAAATAAAAACAAGCATTGGTCACAGTTTGTGAGAAACGAAGGGTCACTGTACTGCTCACCGCCTCCCCTGGATCCTCCAAGACTCCTTTGCGAATAGTCTGCTATCGGGGCCTGTCTCGTTGCGCCCGTCGAAGCGTATGACGTCACTGCTACTCGGCTGGAGAACTACGGATCGCCTTCAGGTCCAAAAAGATATCACTCCACGCGTTTCGCCCAGTCTAGATAGACTGTATCCGGCTTCGTCAGGAGTGTGTGTACTGAGGTAAATGGATCCTCTATATACCTTCATAGATCAATTATTCAATTAAGCTAAAATAATTCAATCAGTCCTACTGGCACAGGTGTCTTTCTTATACAGTATAAAACAAAGATATGAGCATATATATTGCAAAACTAATATGGCTACAATAATGACCTACAGGAAACAATTCACATGATATATAGGGTATGAAACGTCATTTAGACTAAATAAAACTTGTGGAGGATAACATCTTACATCAATGAAGATGTGTATTTCATAATGTTATAAACTTAATGGACTATTAATCTACTAATTAGTTATATAGAGGAAGAGGGCAATCATAAATGGTATAAATGGCTATGGAATTCTAGGGGTAGACTAGAACATTATTTAGAAAACGTGGACAATATAATTTATTAAATGATGTTAGTTAATCTCAAATAGATATAAGCCTTTAATAGGAGGATCATTACTAAGCATTGCCAGAGGAACGGGACAAGTGCTTACATTAATAGATAATCCTAAATATAAGAATATGTGAAAGTGAATATAATTAAAAAATGTGAATATTTATTAATTAATACATATATGTATGTGAATACTTAGGGGTATAGAAATGACGTTTCATTTACATGAACAACAAACATTCAATCATAACTGATATAATCTGATCATATTCTGCAATGAGATTCATTAAGAATAACAAATAATATATTATACATTAAGATGAAAATAACCTATCTATTGCATATATGTGAACATCTATTCGACATTTGTTTGAAGCTGCTATGTAATAGAATAACAATTATTATTCATTTATAAAAAACAGATACAGTACATTGAATGGTAATAACACAACATGGTGATATCTACTACCTAAAGATATAATTATACAGACAGGATTATATAAATATTTTATCCTTAAACGCAGAAGGCTGGGCCGAAAAAAAGGAAGCAGGAAGGAACAGAAGAAAAAACAAGATTATTAGATGCAGCCACATATGTATATCAAAAAAGGTGCAAGATCTATTTCTGAATTTAAACCTTTGGGCGTAAGTGTCTTAAAGCGGTGGATCCAGAATGTCTCCCTTTTGAGCAGCTCTGATCCCCTATCTCCTCCCCTCCAATGTGGTAATACATGTTCGATGGCCTTGAATTGCAAGCATGCCGGTTCACCACCATGAAATTCCACAAAGTGTTTAGGTATATTATGATTCAACAGTTTTCTTTTTATACCACTTAAATGCTCAAAAATCCTTGTTCTCACAGGTCTGATAGTTTTCCCTACGTACTGTAACCTGCAGGAGCATTCCAAAATTAATGAGCACATATTATGATTTTTTAATATCACGTTTATTAATTTTTACAACATCATTGATTAAGTTCACTTTATATATATTTTTAATATTGTTTATATCACTTTTAAGTGGTTTGCGCCTTTGTTCACTAATTTCACAATATACTGGTTGTTTGTTTTGGTGAGTGGGCAGCATGCTTAGACAATGGATGTATCTGAAGTGAATATAAATGTGATCTCAAAGAGATTACAGAGAAAGATACATTTTGATAAAGTAGTAGTTGAGGAAGAGAAAATTAAGGATGAAAATGTGGAAAGTCTAATAACAAACGAATTTATTAAATTAGAAAGATTGATGATTAGAGATACAAAAAAATGGCTAGATGTTGTATTTTTACAACAATATAAAGAGTGTGGGATATTCCCAAGAGGGTTGAGAGTTCGCAAAAAGCCATCATTCGATTTGGAGGATGAAGATTTTTGAGAAACTGGAATGAATTGTTAGACAGGTGTTCCCAGGGGTTAATTGATCTCATTATAGATCAACAGAAAATACATCTAAAAAAACTAGATGAAGAAATTAATGAGATAAAAGAAAAACTAACCCCCCTAGAGAATACAAAAGAGTTTAAAGAAAAAGATATACAATTACAGAAAAAACTAGAAACTCTAGAAAGGGACACTGACAATAATAAAACATTAAAATTACGCAGAGATGAGGAGGACTACAGAAAAGGTGAACAAAGGAATTGGAGCAATAATAGAACATATAAAAAATACTACAAGAATGACTACAAAAAGAATACACATAGAGAAAATAATTATTCCTATCATAAAAAACAACAAGGAGGAACATCCAAAAAGGACAGACATGATTATCATCATAAAGAAAGATCTGATAGAGAAGATGATCATTCTCCTAGGAGGGAACCAGATAGAAGTAGGGATAGAGCTAAGTATACACCTATCAATCAATCGAAAAAAGACAAAAGAGAGGAAGATAGGTTACGTAATAAACTCAATAGGACTAAATCATTAGACTCTAGAGAAAGAGAAGATAAGAAAAAGGAATTAGATAAACAAAACAGTACAGATTCCTCTTTTTTAGGGGCGGAGGGCCCTTCCACTTTATGGGATGTGAAAAACAAAACTCAACAAAAGACAGAGAAGGGGTTAAACGGCAGCTCCAAAAGAGGAAGACAGTCAGAGGAAAGAGGGGTAGAAGACAAAGGAAGAGAGACAAAAAGGAGTGCAAAATAAATATGGAAAACATCTTTAATCTCAGTAAAGCTGTACTAACAGAACCACAGAAAAGTGTATTATCTAAAGGATTATCGTTCGCACCCATAAAAGGACAAAGCATCTTTGATTTATACATCGATGCGAATCGATATCTTAGAAAACTAACAGTGAAAAGGTATTTTTTAGGAAGACACATTGAACCTAACTTAAATAAAGAAGTGCCCCCAATCGTAGAAAAAGAAAGACAATTCATCCACACAGGGTTAAAACCAAAATCTACATTCTTCCCCCATTTTGCCACTGGGAATCATCTGGAAGTTTTCTTCCAGATGATCACAAAAATTTTTGAAGATTTAAATAATAAACAAAACATTAAAAAAACTGAAAATCTTACAAAAATCGAAAAAGAAGCACTCAAACAATTGATTGAGAATAATGATTTAATCATCAAACAGGCGGACAAAGGTGGGGGTGTAGTCCTTATGGATAGGATAGACTACGAAAGGGAGGCCTTAAGATTACTTGGAGATACAAATACCTATATGATATTACCATCAAATCCTATTAAGAGATACACAGAGGAGCTGAAAAACCTTCTAGATGGGGGAAGGGAGACTGGCATACTTGACGAAAAAGAATATACATTTCTCTATCAGGATAAAGCCAGGATGCCGGTCTTCTATTTTCTCCCAAAGGTATATAAAAGTGTAGTCAATCCCCCAGGCAGACCAATTGTCTCGGGGATTGACTCACTCACAGCGAATCTTTCTATGTATATTGTGGCAGGATGGCCATGGTAAGTGAGGGGACAACACATCTTTTCCGGTGAAATAATGCTGTTGGGTTTATTTGTCCAAAAACGGTAACTAAACAATGGGTACACTGTCCCTTTAAAATTGAAATGAAACCACAACCTAACCCCGGTCGGGGTACTAGCTAAACAAAAGTGCAGGCTAACTATCTGGCTGGCTAGCTAACCTATTCCAGCCCAATAAAGTACAGCAAACGCAGTTGGCTCCTTACCTGGGAGCTTTAT